>JALPQD010000473.1:0-32614 GCA_023101885.1 Typhlomys cinereus | reverse complement strand
ATATTATCAGAAGCAGTTACCTTGAGACTCAAACTCAAATGGCAGATTAAGTGAGTTAACATGATCACAGAGGCTTGGTACTAGACTGGTAGATATTAGAAATCTGTGACATTAGTGGAGAAACTAGCAGGAAGTTTCTTTCAAAGGACATTTGCTAATGCCCTATTTCCTCAGGGAAAAATGTGAAGGATTATTAATATGAAATTGATCGCAATGACGCCCCCAAGCCATACTTTCTGACATCCAGAACTACTCAGTCCAATGTAATTCACTAGATATGAGCATTTGAATAGGCATTAAACATTTTATGATCCAATTTGAACTATTGTATTTTCCTAACACAACTACAGAAATAAAATGGTCATTGATTGAAGGAATCAATTATATGAAAATTAAGGAAAACATTACTTTGAAGTATTTTTATCTGAATTGTGGTATATATTGGTTTTCTACAGGATTTTTTTATAATGGGTCAACTTATAAAGTGATATTCTTGTTCCAGGTTGGTCAGAATTCAAAATATTTTCCTGACTCTGGTTTTTGATTTTTGTTGTAAACCACCTAACTGAATAAAAGTGGTTTCACTATATTTTAGTCATATATAGATAGTCAGCAAAATGGCTATTATACAACTTTATCCACTGTTTATTAACATTATCCACTGTTCATGAACATTCTGTATACTGCTTAAAAGAGAAAGAGACAGAGAGAAAATATTTGTGTGTGTGTGAGAGAGAGAGAGAGAAGAGACAGAAGGAAAGAAAGAAGGAAAGAAAGAAAAGAAAGAAAGAAAGAAAGAAGAAGACACGAAAGAAAGAAGAAAGAAAGAAAGAAGAAAGAAGAAAGAAAGAAAGAAAGAAAGAAAGAAAGAAAGAAACAAGAAAGAAAGAAAGAAAGAAAGAAAGAAAGAAAGAAAAAAGAAAGAAAGAAAGAAAGAAAGAAAGAAAGAAAGACAGGAAAGAAAGAAAGAAAGACACGAAAGAAAGAAAGAAAGACACGAAAGAAAGAAAGAAAGAAAGAACAAACATGTGCATGAATTCAGGCAATGGACAAATCACAACATGTGTAGATCAATGGAAAAGTCTAAGTGTCAAGGCCTCACTGTTTACATTGTTTAAGAAAGGGTAAATTTGATGCTTTCCTGCTGAATTCACAAGACTAGCGACTTTTGAGCTCCTGAGGGCCATCCTGTCTCCACTTTGCAATCCCCTTAGGATTGCTGAGATTATACACACTTATGCAATATGTGCAGCCTGTATATGAATCTGGGAGTTCAAATTCAGATTCTCATACTTGTGTGACAAGCTATTTTTATCCACATAATCATCTCTTCTACTCAATTTTTAGCTAATGTTAATGTTGGGCTCTTGGTAAAGATTATATTCTGTATATTAAAATTACCTAAGAGACATAAGAAAAAACTTAAAGAAAATAAGCTATGTGTTTATATTCTTTAATTCAGGCCAAACAAATAAAACAGTGTTGCATTATTCTGTTGTATTAAGAATATTGATGTAAAAGAATAGAAATATGTTAAAATTTGGAATTAAAAACATATTAAAAGAATGTCTTCAAAAGTCAAATTTAGTCCTAAGAAGGAAGACATGGTTCTTTTGCAAACCTGTTATTAAGTCCTTCGAACTTTTCTTTCCTTTCCTTCTGTCTCCATTAGTCTGTGCCACCAGCAGTCTTGGGATATAGCATTTCCATTGCTCCTTTATTGTGATTCATTGCACCTGATGCTAAATGGTCAAAGCGGGATTTGAAATCTTTGATTAGCGTGTATTTTAAAAAGTTAACTGGGTCTGTAATTTGTGTATTACATTAAGGAAGCTGAAGCAGAAGTTATGCTTGAGCCCAAGGGCTTGCAACTAGCCTGAGCCGCCACAGAGTAAAAACTCATCTTGTATTAATAGATCAATTAATAGTTAAATTCTACTCTCACAAAAAGTAATGGTTGCATACATTAATAATTTCACCTTCCCATTTAGGACATTTGCATAAATGTATAAAAAGAGGATCATCCTTAACCCTACCTAACAGCTGCCTAAGGGCAGATTCATGAAATAATAGAAAACTAGAGAGGGAGTACTTGAGAGGGGAATAGCTTCAAAATTTCACATGTATTTTAATTTCACAAACATAAGTTCAAAATCAAAAAGTAACATTTTATAACACAATACTTAATGTGAATTGTAAGTTTCTAAAATGTTGTAAACAGAACACATTTCTGCATTTGTTTCTTTAAAATAGAAACACACATTTCATCTCCTTTCCATAAAATAGTAGCAATATGTGCCTATATTGAGCACTTGTTGAGTGATTCCTGGTAGGACTGGCATAAAGTAAGGGAAGCTCACCGTGTAAGAAAAAAAGGAGGGGAAAGTAGCGATGTGGAAAGAAGACAGAGAAAGAGAAGAAAGAGTAAAAGAATGGTATGATGGGGAGAAAGAGGAGAAGAGAAGGGTGAAGGAGGAAAAGAGAAGGCAGATGGTACCAGCAGGACGTGGAGAAATGAGGCAAGAAGGTCACTTGTGATTCTACCAGGAAAGAGTGAGATCCTAATGACCCACAAGAATCTTATCTATCCCATTTTTGAGCAGTGCGCTCTTCTTGTTCTTCTTGTTCTTCTTGTTCTTCTTGTTCTTGTTCTCGTCTTCTTCTTCTTCTTTACATCTGATTCCTGTAATTATCAGAGTCACCTGGATATCTTAAAATCCTGGGGTCAAGGCTGAGTTTCTTACCAGTTGACTTAGAGATTCTGGGAATGTACCACAAATAGCAGGGCCCTACAGCCCTCTGCTACTTCTCTCTGCTCCATTCCCCAGTTTCATGGACTTGGATATTATCACACCCATATATAGTTTGGGCTGAAGTGATAAATACTGAAATTCCATAAGTCTAAAACATGTTGACATGATTATAATGAGCACATTCTTTTAGTGAAGAGGATGATGCATTCAAGCACATAACTTTACACTCCATAGGAATGCTGTCTATACCAGACTTATTCCCAAAAAGAAAGTCAGATTTCCCTTGATACCTCCACTTTCATGCACAATGTCCTGCCTTACCTGGAGAAGGATGTAAAATGTGATATGTATCTCAAGTCTGCCTAATCAGTGAGTCTATACACATTGACTAGTAAGGTGTTTCTAAGTCAGACAGAGATGCTTCCCTCATGTCTCATCCATTAAAACTTTACTCTGGCTCATTAAATGCTTGAAAGGAAATTAGCTACTAAAAGAAAAGTTATGCACCACAAAACATACTTATAAAATTACATGACCAATCAAGGGCTGTAGAATTTTCTCTCGAAGACACTATATGCAGATAGTTTTTTCATTTGATGTTGATTTCAATAAAATTTAATTCCCCTACCAATTAGATAAAGGTATGAGGATATAAATTTGAAAGGATGCTAAAAAATGGAAAACAAATCCACCTATTCACTGAAGAAAGTGTATGCTTTTATATTACAGTAAGAAAATGATTACAATTATAAACAAACCCTTCACGATAATAAATGAATTTTTCATAAGATTATATTTTTTACTGACAGTTGTGATCATTTTCCTCTGATTGTGTGCTCCAACTTGCCAATAACATCATTTTAACATTCTCATGAAACAAGCCATGTTCCACTTTGTGTGCTAATATATCACTTTAATATCCATTTATTTTCAATAGCTCGGCTCTCAAAGGCCTTGCAGAAGCACTTTGTCTCTGGTGAGATGTCAGTTTAAGTATGATGCATTACTGAGACTGGTAGAGGAGGTGTTACTGCTACAGGGTGATCACAGGATCATGAGGAAAAAGTGTACAAGCATCTGGGACCTAGAAGTCATTTCTCTGGCTAATGATGTCTGAGCAATGTTAATGGATCTTATTTAAAGTACAGGATGGTATTTATACATTTCAAGAAACACTGTCTAATGCAAATAAAAAGAGATTCTATTTTAATTACAATACTGAGCATAGTAGAGAAACAGTGCCCCTAGTGTGACCTGTGGAGCATTTTGCTGCTGACATTACAAAAGGTCGACAACTACACATAGGATGACATGCCTCTGAAAGTCTTCTGTACTCAGCCAACAGGGTAAGCATTTATCCTCAGAACTATGGAAGGACTGTCCTGAAAGCCACATATAAATAAGATAGGAGACATGGTCAGTGAATTCATACTGCTGAGTCAAAAATATTACCATGTAAACATGGAAAAATTCTGAGGTTCCTGCACAGAGCAAATTGTTCTGTCTTGCAATATTTTCCATCCCATCATAGAGGGGATTATTCTCTTCTATCCCACTGGCTTAAGTCATGTGTCTTGTTTTGATCAATGAGTATATGCCAACAGGGCATATGCACTTAAAAGCAATCACAGTCAGTGCATGTGACAGTTCCATTCAGATCTCTCTTGGTTCTGTAAGGCACAAAGTGTGCTAGGTATAAAATTGTTACCAAAACAAGATTTCAGCTTACCCTGATAAACAGAACATAAGAAAGAATCAAGACACTGTGCATTTAAACTCAAACTAACATATTAATCTTATACAAAATGCAGGTAAAAAACACTACTCTAAACATGTAAACAGTAAGACAAAATGGATTAATGATTATTGAGTTGCATGGGTCCGTGAACCAGTGAGAACCCGTATGACACACAGGAAGTAGAAGTGGGATCCATAAGAATGAAGATCGGGCTTGGGTCAGAGGAGGCAAGGATGCCTTTGATATAAATCATCCAGAGCAACTTTATTTGCAACAAGCACAAATATTTAAACCAGGGAATAGCATAGCTAAATTGTAAATTGAAAATAAAGTACTTTAATATCTAGAACATGAAGTACATAAACAGTTGTTTGGAGAGGAACATCTACTTTCAAAGTCAATTTGTGAATGGCCTTCAGGGTCAGTTAAAACAGGGCTTATGAATCCATCATAGAAAGAAAGATTTTGCATCCAGGTACTAACCAATTGGAACATCAGCTTTTTTCCAAACTGTAGCATGAACAACAGGAGGATCTATGATAAGCAAAGGCACAAGGTATATAAACTGGTCCATTATCCATTTTTAACATCTTTGGAAAACCTAAAAATGCAGAATCACAGAGAAGAAAAGAGATGACATGTTTCACAGCTTCTTCGGAAAGGGACAAGGCATAAAGAAACAAGGAATAAGTATTCACCAAAACATGTACAAATTGTAATTTATGAAAAGAGAGAACATGAGTAACATCCATAGTTAAGGAATAAGCCTCAAGGCAAAACTGCATAAAAAAGCAAAGGTGAAATATTGACCTTCGTGCAATAGGGACACCATTTGACAGTAAGGTGAACTTGTCTTTAGTTAAATGAAAACAATTTCAGAGAGCCCCTGCATTTTGATGGAAAAGCACATGTGAGGTCTTTTGTCATAATTCTTTAAAGAAGAGAATCTGTTCGTTGTTTTCCCAATGTAAAAGGACCCAGAAGTCCAGAGCGTGATTGTATATGCTGTAGGAAAAAAAGGATTTTTTGCCTTATAAATCAGAACCTGAATGGAAAAGAACAATTCGTGAATGGATGGTTATGCCAACAATCCATGCAATTTCTAATTGTGTAACAGTAGATACATTATACCTTATATCAAAAAAATATTAACAGGTCCTGGAAAATGTGACAAAACCAAATAAATCATATAAAGTTCCATGTATTAGAACTGAGACATTGTTGGTCATAGCTGTCACAATCCTTTCAAAATTTGGCCCTACTATGGCTCCTTTGCCTCCTTTAGAAGCAACCACAAAAAATGAGGGAGAAGGCTCAGGCAAGGAAATAGAAGAAATTTTTGATGGAAACAAAAAGAAATGTCTATTAAGAAATTGTAAAGAGTCTGGTGAATAGATGGGAGGCTGACCCCCCCCCCCCCTACACTGTGGTTTCCTACTCCCATTCCATCTACCTTTGAATCTACTCTTACAGTAAGATTCCATTTAAACAGCTTTTTATCTCTGGTTGCAAAATGACCTCCAATACCAATTAGGATGGACCCAAGGGCAGTGCAAGAACAGCACAACTGTAAAACAACAACATAATCCAGAACATCAGAGACTCTACATTAATCACCTGGAACCAGACCAGCCAAATCTCTTCCCATCCTAGAGTTCAGGGAAATTTGCTGAAGAGGTGGTGGTAAGATTGTAAGAGCCTAAAAATGGGAATGTACAAGGATATGCAAGATATTCCACACAAGCTAGGTCCACAGTAGCCACAATCAGATTGTGCATGACCTGAGCAATGACTGACATGTCAATGAGGCCCCAAAGTCTAGCATGAATCACAAGCACTAGGATCCTTAGAGGCAAGGGATTAACAGTCATAATAGTGTTTTCTTACTAAAGGGTAGCCCAAGAAAGGGCTCTGGGCAATGCCACTGAGTCCTTACACCTCACTAGAATGGAGGGCTCAGAGGGAGGTTTGACATTCACACTAAAGGATGCTCCAGGAAATGGGGGGGTGGGAAGAAGGAGGCACTGGGAGAAAAGGAGGAAGGGGGTGAAAGGAAGGTGAAAAGGGGGGGAGGGTGCAAGGGAAACTGGGCAAGGGTGAAGGGAGGGAGGGGACTGGGGTACCTATTAAGCTTGTATGATTGGGAAAAATAAATATAATAAAAAATAAAAAGAAAGAAATTTGTAAAACTTTATTAGGTGGGTAACGATTGTCAACCTGAAAATGAAAAGCCTCTAAGAAAATGGCAAAAAAATCTGAATTATTTAACTAACTTGCATTTTTAGTGTTAAATAAGGCAGAATTGTTGTCCATGGTTCCACATTAAAAAAGCTATTTGCATATTTTTTCCTAAAATTATATCAACAACCATCATCAGATAGGGATTAATTACTCATTTAGATGAAATGGACAGATGGATCCATTCTGAAGGATCCCCCTCCCATAGTATTTCTGTAGGCGAGTCAGAAGAGGACACAACAATAAAAAAAGAAACAACTTTAGGAGAAGAAATGCACAAAATTTTGGCCAGGGACAGGGCCTCCTATACTATTCTTCCATTGGAAGAATTATGCTGGGGATGGGCTTAAAATATCAAATAAGAGTTGAAGCTCTCTCATCATTAATTTGAGCATTGGGCGAATCCAATTTATGTCCCCCAACATTTCCTGAAAATCATTTTAGGTGCATAAATTGTCCATACAGATCTCTATCATTTGATGAATAATTTCCTTCATAAGAATTTTTTTTCTTAAATACTGTGCAGGATCTGTTGTCTGAGTCTTTTCTAGGGCTATAACGAACAAGTTCAAGATCATCAAATAAATTTTGGAAAGTCTATTCCTTCTTAATGGCCAGTAATATGTCATCCATACAATATGATATAACAGCAGCAGGAAATCTGTCACAAACTGATGTTATGCCTTTATGTACAAACTTTAGATACAATGTGTGGCTGTTAGCCATCCTTTAAGACAGTATCTTCCAATGATATCATTCAAAACTTTTTGATGGTAAGCTGAAAGCAAAACATTTACAATCTTGGGGTGCTAAATGGATATTTGAAAAGCAATCTTTTAAATCTAAAACTATCAAAGACCATTTGCTAGTAAAACAGATGGAGAAGAAAGACCAGGCTGAAGGGAAATGATAAACTCTATAGTGTCATTTACATGGAACAAGTCTTGTAAAAGCTGCCATTTATCAGATTTTTTTCTTTATCTCAAAAATTGGAGTATTCTATGGGTTTGAGGGCTTCAATATGCCTAATGATAATTGTTCTTGAATTAGAGAGTGGGTGTCAAGTGTTTTTTATTCTTTAAAGGCTAGCTCATCTAAAAGCCATTTAATTAGATCAGCTCCTCTAACATCAGTGACCCTTGTTAAAAATATCCTAGTTCTGAGAGAGGAAGCCTCTGAACAGGCTAAATATATATTGTTCACTTTTTCCTAATCCTTTGCCTGGGGTCCATCATGAGGTTAGCATGATTTTTTTCAGTGGGAACAGGAACATATAAATATGCACCCATTCTTTTGTAAAATATCATGGCCCCACAAGCTATCAGAACAAGTTGAAATATTCCTTTCTGATCCTCCTCAGTTTCCCATTGGAAAAGACTAGCACTTTGTTGAGGTTGGGTGGAGATTCTCATGCCTCTTAACTCTTTATTAGTATTACAGAGAGGCCAAAAATGAGGCCAGTGTTCTGAGGCTATAACAAATACATTTGCAACAGTATCCATGAAGCCAGAGAACTGCTCCATTTTTTTAAAAGAGTGATCCGGCCATTCTTTAGTAATGGATTCTAGCCAATGTACATCTGAAGATCCAAATCGATGGGTGTCTCTCAGCTCTGTTTGTTTTCTGGGTGATATTAACGTTTACATAATTCTCTCTCCCTCATTCACAGTAAATATTCTCAGAGGCAAGGAGGCCCAAACTATAGTTTCTCTCTCATAATCAGCATAAATAAATTCCTATAGACAATTAATCGACAAGATCAAGGAGCTTGGAAAGAACTCATAACTCCACACATGGAGTGCCATGAGGGGCAGGTGCCAAAGAGTGCTGTCAGAGTCAGTTATATACTTAGGTAAATCTGGGGAAAATGGCTTTTCCTCATTGGTTAGCTCATAATGTCATCCAACCCAGTTGATCTTTTGCCAGACCTCCAGGCAGAAGTTATTTGTAATGAAAAACCAATTGCTATATCCTTTCATAGCAAAGGGTTGTGTTAAGTTAGCAAAGGAGCAGTCCAGTCCAAATCAGTTGTCCTTCAACTTCAGGGTTCTTAAAAGCAAAGAGATATCCACCTTTTGGGACCAAAAGAATTCAAAAGAACATTTTTTTTTAATTTCAAGAGGTTGTGAGTAGTTGTCAGTCCTATTCTAGTTTCTGATTACAGGGGACACTGTTGCCTGACATGGAAACTTTTGTAGATCTCTAAGTATTATCTTTGCTGGTGTGGCTCTTATGGCTGGACCTGGATACATCCAGTCAGTACATCAATCCTGCAACTTTTGGAAAGCACAGCAAGGCAATCAACTCCACAATAATATAGACACCTGAAAATCATTTGGTAGATATTTCTTATAGATGAGGACTTATAATTTACTGGCAACAGCTTTAAAATTACAGTGAAAACATCATCAAAACAGATTAACATTGAGTTATTGAAGACAAAATTTCATATTAAGTCCATCAAGTTATCTTAATTATGAAAAAATATTATCAAAAATGAGATTGAGCCTTTGAAACTAGTACCAAAAGCAGATTAAGAAACTTTATATTTAGCAATAGAGGAATGTATTCAATTAAATTTTCCCTCTCTTCAAAAGATCTGCTAAGAGTCAGGTAAGTGCTATGCTATTTGCATTTTAAACACCAGTTGTTCTACATTCTAGTTTCCACTTCTAAGACCATGTCCTCCACAGCCCACAGAAATCTGTTGGCCCTTGCCCCATCTTGGTGGAAGCGAAAGGAGCTGACAGAAGCACAGACAACTTTGGAGCAGCAACTGTTAAATGCCACATCTCCAGGAAAATCTACAAAGATCTCAGAAACACATTTGATTTTAGCTCTGGGACATTTGGTTTCTATATCAATCTTTATTTTTTCTCTACAATTTAAAAATATCAGGAGTAACATGTTCTTGTCCTCTTATTTCTCTTTGATCTATAAGAGCAAACTCTGTTATCTAAAGTTCTTTCTTCAGAAAAGAAAAGACGCAAATTTGCAAAGAAATCTACAAAGTGAGTGAACTGTTTCTTCTCTTCTTTTAATTCTTCTGCTTTTAGCATTTGTTTGAAAACTTCTACAGAAGATTTTCTCTTTGCTATTTGCTTGTCCCATGATTTTACTTCTGATTTTACTTCTGATTGTTCCTTCAACTACAAAACAAAGTATCCAATACTTAAAAATAACAGAAAGCCTTTTACACTGAGGCCTCTTATAACTTAAAATGGTCCCCAATACTTCTACACATTATGGGAGCCACCTGTGTGGGTCTACAAACCACTGAGAATTCATGTGACATGTAGGAAGCAGGAGTGAGAATGATCAGGCTTGGGTCAGAGGAGGCAAAGATGTCTTTTGCTCCAAATTGTCCAGTTCAACTTTATTTGCAGCAAGCACAAGTATTTAAACCAAGGAAAACAACAGGGAATAGCATAGCTAAATTCTTTACAGGATTATGTTAAACATACACATTATAAAGCATATGTACAAATGTGACACCTAGTTGCTATATGGGGATGAACATGGTGTCTTCAGGCAGAGTCACTTATACACTTTATGTATACACTTTAGTGACTTTATGTACATAATCTAGTGATTCATAGATACTTCAGTGATCTCAAGATGCACAGGGAAGGAGCTGCAGAAAGAACATCATGGCACCACATATCTCAAGAAGAACAAAGGCAGATCTGGCCTCAGGAAATTGAGGGGGGGCACCTTGGTGCCCACCACAGAGAAAACAAAACAGCTCAACTCTCAGTAATGGGAAAGGTCTTACCTTCAACTGTCTGTCTCAGATATATGCCAATGAATCTAAATCAAGAGAGGAGGCTTAGGCCTTGGCACCTCCCACTGAGTAACCTGCCTAGAGATAGCATCAATGTGGCCACTGATATTTCATATATCTGTGTCAAAGAAGAAGTTCCAATGACAGTCTGCTCTTATAAATATGTAACATTAATGATGTATTCATGAAAGGTCACACATTTTGATTATATTTCATCTTACTTGTGTACATGGGAGTTATTTACTTGGTGTATTCATTGACCTATACATGTCTTTAGAAGCTGAAAACAGTTGTAGAATAAATGTTAGACCTGCATGTTGTTTATGGGATCATTAGGACTTCTGTTCTTTTATCACATTTTTTTCAGTACAGAATGCTTATAAAGGCTCTCCTATGTGTTTATCCTAACAAAGGAAAATGCTATTACATCTGAATTTTATATATAAAGAGCAATATTTCATAAAGTACATTTCATAAAAATAGTTTTGCGTATACTTTCAAAAATGTATTATTCATCAGATACAGCTGGGTGTTCTATTTAGAAGTGGAGGGATGTGCTGTCCATGTTTCAAAACTATACTATACCCTTTCCATCCATCTCCTATTCTTTAACTTCATAGATCCTGAAATATGTATAAAAATCATTTAAAAGCACAGCTGCATTGGGTTTTAAAAATATATTTTGTCAATATGAATGATTCCTCCAAAAAAGTACTATTCAAAAAATTAAATTATTTGGAATTTAATGTAGTTCCATGTTTAATTAGCAGTGTTTCTTATATAAATACTCCATACTTCCTAAGACACTGATTCTCCTGTTATAAAGTTGGAAATACATAGTTCTTATGAAACTCTCAAAGTAAAAGGATCTATAATCTCTTTGAGTCTAAACTATTTAAATAGATTTATTCTCTTTCACAATTTGTTTTCATTAAGGATAATTGACATGGGCTTCTCTGTGCCTTTATTTAAGGTACTATTAGTTAGATTAGTTAATCCATGTAACTATAAGGTAAAGTACATTAACTAAGGAAGAAATTGAAACCAAAGAAATTTAAATTTATTAAGAATGGGTTGGATATTAATCCCTTGCCTCTAAGGATCTTGTGTATCATTGCTCTTCCCCATCTTTAAGCTCTTAAAATCTTACCGCCCTTCTTTTGCAAATTTCCCTGAGCTTTGGAATGGGGAGAGATTAGCCTGGCCTGTCTTGGTGATTAATGTAAGATCTCTGATGTTCTGAATTATCGTTTGTTATTTTTTTTTCTTCTTCCAGTTTTGCTGTTCCTGCACCACCCTTCGCTCCACCCTGATGGGTATTGGATGTCACTTTCTAACCAGAGATAAAAGGCTGTTAAAATAAGGTCTTATTATAAGAGTAGATTCAATGATAGATGGAATACGAGTAGGAGACCGCAGTGTGCAGGATGGTTACCTTCTATCTGCCAGACTTTACTATTCCTGTACTAAAGGGGAACACAAAAAAAGAGCTCTAGGCAATGCTACTGAGTCCTTACACCTCATCAGAGAGGAGGACCCAGAAGAAAGTTTGACATGCACACTAAAGGATGTTCCAGAAAGGGGGGCAGGGGGCATTAGGAGAAAGGGAGGGAGGGGGAAAGGAGGGAGGGAGCAAGGAGATCCAGGGAGGGATGGAGGGAGGAGGGAAATGGGGTACCTACCAAATTTGTATGAGTGGAAAAAATAAATTAAAATAATAAATTAAAAAAGAATGGGTTGGAAAGTACAGAACTTTTGTCCAAGTTGCTTGGTAATATCTATGTCACATATCTTCAACTAAGCAAAAAAGATAAGATCACTAAATAGTTATGGGAAACCAAAAATGTACTTATACTTGACAAAAGATATCTCAATTTTAATTAAATTGTCCCAAATCCTAGAATTCTGGGAAACAGCTTTGTGTGAAACAATAGTGAACAGCAGGAAACAGTAATGGTGAGATTTTCGAAATTCTCAGGGGTCAATAATGGAGACCCATTGCCCATTTACTACTGTGTCTGGTAGTTGAAAAAATGGTCACTGGTGACTAGTTTTACTGTCTGTCATGACCTGTGAACAGTGAAATTGAGTTATTGTATGTCAGTGCTTAATTATTCTGGCCAGCAAAAGGCTGAGAAATACAATGAGCTGCAGTACAATAAGCATTCAAAATGAGCGCATCTATAGAAATTGAAGTTGGATTATGTTAGGACAGAACACATACTCTAATGATTCAATATGTGTGGTGAGAATAACAGACTTCAGAGCAGCAGTATTCTTGTGGGGGTAATATTAGCTCAGATTTGCTTATGAAGTCATCTGCTGCCCAGGTATTATTCCCCAAGGAAATGCACATTACTAGCTCACGCAAGTAACACAGAGTTAACAACCCACGTATAGTACCAAAGATTAGCTCATTCTTGAATATTTTCTGGCTCTTGTGCACATTGCTGCAAAAACATACCATGTCCTTTGACATGTTGCTGGGTTTAATAAAGAAAAAGGTAAACTACTTACAGAGTCATTGAAAGTTATTTTTTTTTATTTCTGTCAACCGCACTTCCACACCAAACCATAAAACTAGCAGCAGGTAGAGATCTGGCAATTCTACTCCTTTAAATGAAAAAAAAAAAAAAAGAAGTATAGATTCAAAGTACTAGATATTAAAGATATTTCCTACATGGTCTATTTTGAGAGACTTCAAATAGAAAACTTAGTCAAAGGTATTTCTGAACACAGGACTCAGACTTTCACCATCACAGAGCTGTTTGTTGCTTTTCCAAACCTTGATATTTTGCGGACAACCAGATTTAATGGACTACACAATTTCTTTACAAGTTTTCTTTATAGTTCTTTACATGATTATTTTTTTCAGAGAGTCTATTGAGTATGTGCAATTCAATATGTTACAATCTTCTTGACAGTGTACTTTTAAAAACTATAGCAATATTTGTTGATAATCTCATAATTGGTCATTGTATAAGTTTCATCTTTTCACTCCTGAATTAATTCAAGATTCAAACAATTTAGGAAATCAAATGATTTATTCTTGCTTACTTCTGTAGGTTATAATTCATCTTCATGGCAGGAGAGTCATATCAACTTCAGAAGCCAAGGTAACTGGTCACACAATATCCACAGGAAAATATGAGAGTTTAATTTCTTGCTTGCCTATCTGTCTACTTACCACCTGTACTTTTCTCTCTTATCCACCAGCCAAGGGAATGATCCAATCCACTGTGGACTGGGTCTTCACATCAAGTAGATTATCTCCCACAGATTTGCTCAGGACTTGCCTTTACTAAGTAATTCTTCCTAGGCATATCTAAAGACTCAATCTTTTTTTATTATTATTACACATTTTATTTTTGCCTACTCATACAAGCTCAATAGGTACCCCTCCTCTTTCTCTCCCCTCCCCTCCCTATTGTCTCCCATTGCATGCTACCCCTTACCCCAGTCCATCTCACCTCCTCCCTCCCTTCCCATCTCCTGGTATAAAGGCTGGATTCTTAATTGTCAAGGTGACAAACAAAGTCATTGTGAGGCAGTTTATAATATAGTTTCATTAGACTATACTAAATGCATGCACAGTCTTGGAAGGATAAACTTTACTATAGTTTTCTCCATTTGTGCATGAGAAAATACATTGTAATACCTCTCAGTAGAGGTCTAAAGCCACCAGCAGTACTGAACCCTATATATAGTATGTAGTTTACTTATATCTACTGAGTGTTGGATAGGAAGGTAATGTGTACTGTGTGGATATGCTAGAAAAGGAGATGAAGCTTCAGGCATTAGAAAATAGCACAAAATTTAATAACTCTCCAATAAAAAACACAATTCAAATATGGAGTGTGTAAAGGGAGAGCACATGTGCACAGGCAGGCATGTATATGCATGTGCTGTTCAACATGGTTATTTAATTCTCTTAGAAGAGCACAAGTGACTCAAAGACATTTTCCTTGCTGAAATGTCTACTCCAATATGGTGACAACTCACGATATGTCCATCTTCAGAACTTCCTTCATGACTTGCAGTCAGTTCCTCTGGAAAGAGCATCTTCTTTCAGGATACTGATTTCTGATTTCATAACCTTTGAAGGAACTCTGAAATCTTACAACTTTTTGAGTTTTCTGAGGTTTGAAAGTTTCCTTAGCTTCCTGATTGTTTTTTCTTTTTATGAAAAATTTCATTTACTATTTTGAGCCCATATTTGACTATTAACTGACGGTATGGAGAGCACAACCAAGACAGAGGGGGTTCTATATTCCATTATACATAAATAAAAAAAGGGAGAGACTAAAAGTCTGGTCTACGTCTTTCAGGACAACTGGCCATGTCAGTATGTGATCTGAGAGCTGGAACCTTGTTATCTTCACACAGTACTCCAGAGATAGAGGACAAGGTAACCCAAGGCATGTTTGTTTGCTTGTTTGTATGTGTTCTGTGATGTGAAGATTCATAAATATTTTTAGTACTTACATCCCTGAGTCCTAAATTATTTTATGACCACACTTATAGTATTTGTGATTCTTTTCCCTTGGTTCACAATGTTTGAAATATTTATTGTTTCTCCACAGACGATTATGCTGACCATTGTATTAAAGTCTCAGCTTGCAACAACCATGTTTGCTTCAAGTATTTATTAATTATATGTTGAATATCAAATTTTCTTGAAGGTATATTGAAAAATGAAAAATGAAATTAATTTTAATAGCATCTTATATCAGCCCCATAATCCCATCATTTTAACTTCCTGTCTACATCAGCTATCTTTCCTAATTCATTACAGATATTTAATCATTGCCATCCTGAAATTTCAACATTATGCTTTCCATCTTATACTATTGTCTATTCATTTGGTTATTCTTTCCTTATCAACTGTGATATTAGGTGGATAGCAATACATTTACCAAAATTCTTTGACTTGATACTTAAGGTTTACATAAGTAATAAACTAGACTGTCTCTGGTTTGTACATGACAAAACCTATGTCTTGGCAATGTGCATATGTAATGGGGAATCCCTTTAATTTCCCTCCACGATTAAATATTAACAGCAGACTTTTTTAGATTGTGTATGCGTCTGTTTTACTAGGATATGAAGTGGTATTTGGAACATAATGGTACTCCAAAAACTATGTACACATTAATAAATGTTGAAATGTTTCATGTATATAAAGAAAAAATAAAGGTTATCAGGCAAAAGCAGTAAAGAGTGAATTTATTTAACCATTTTACTTAGATTTTTGAAAACTGTACTCCTTGAACCAGGTATGAGATTATTTCAGGAGACTAAGAAATAGGTATTGGTGGCTGTTTGCTTGATTCATAATATTCTAGAGCTATTAAATAAAGGATTCCAAAATATCAGCCATTTCTCATTTTGATGTACCCAGGGCATGATATTTAATCAGATCAGCTCTATTTTCTACCATGCTCCTCCAGCACAATAGCCCACATCCAGAGAAAGTCCCCTGTCCATACTTATTTTTGAAGTTTTTTTCATATTTGCTAGCTATTTTTCTTACTAATTTGCTGCCAACACTTGGGAAAAATTAGATTGGGAAAATGAAAGTTTCATTTCAATTCCCAGGAAGAAAGCCTAGAGAAAACTTCACAAAACCAGAACTTTAGTTTTCATTATATGCACTAGGCCTTCAGGTCCACCTAAAATTCCTTAGAATCCTTGGAGACCTTTTAAATGCAGGAAATACCTGCCTCAGGTAAAATTGACAACACTTTAGAACAAAGGGTTATAAGAGGTGTTTTATAACTCATGTAGGATTTGAAAAGTCCATTTTTCCTTGTCTCGAAGATGTGTCTTATTAAGATAGCATACCCCTTGGAGGCACTATTGCTTTTTCAATAGTTCCAAGTTGCCATAACACTATTTCTTGTGAGGAGTCTCAGGTGTTTTTTATACAGAGTAGCTGATGCTGTTTGAACAAATATTATTTCAGGAGATTGTAGATTTGTGGGTAGAAAATGCTGAAAAACAGAGTATATGAGGGAGCACTGTCAGCCTGTATACACACACTCCACTATAGATATCTTTTAGTAAAAAATCCACGTTGAAACAAAACTGCTTACATGAATGTCTGCTTCAGATTCAGTTCACTGCTGCTACTACATAATTTGAATTGTTCTAAAATAACAGGTACAAATCATGTAGAAGGGAAATTTTTGAGTGGAAAGCAGAAAATAGGAAAGCAGTAACAACAGAAAGTTTTTTCAGCTAGAGAAGTTGATTTGCCAACAGGCAGCTTTGCTGATAGGCAGCTAACCACAGAAGGAAAAAATAATAAAAGGTCAAGTACAGATGTCTCCCTTCTCCAACTGACTTCCTGGCATTTTGTGGTCAAAGTTTCCTAAGATCCCTAGATGCTGAGTTTCTGTGAAATGGAAATATTAAAACTTGAGAAATTACAAGGCTTTTAGCAAGTCTTAAAAATAAGATGTGCTGACAGATAAGATTGTTCTTGCTAATTTCGGAATTTGGCTTTTAAAACACTGCCTCACTTGCTCTGCAGCACACCCTAACCTCCTTTGTGGTTTTTGTTTGTAAGTGCTTAGAGACACTTGGTAGTCAGGGCTTGTTTGCAGAACTCTCAAGGCTCAGGTCTTCAAAATGGTAACAAGTCCTAGTACTAGTAATAAAAAAGGCCTCTTCCTTTTTTAACTTCTACTTGTCAGTGGTGATCCTTCAAATGCAACCCCAGACCCAAAACAAATCACATAATACAGATAAATTACTATCAGTGTGATATTCATTCAGAAGGCCACATACTTTATCTAAACACACATAGCATTCCGAAGTGTCTGTGCATTTATTGTACACACGTGTATAGATGCAATTCTTTAGTCATTTGAAGGTTCAGTCCTGAGTGTGGTAAAATTTAAATAATCAAAGCATTAATCATGTTTTTTATTCAGATGCATTTGCATATAGGCTTTTAGGTATAATTACATACATAAAAGAACAAAGCACACAGAGGATAACTGAAAACCTACTGCAGTAATTTTGTAAGTCCCTCATCTTTTATAATAGACCGACTCATGAAATCAAGTGAAATAATTATTACTCACACACTTAGGAATGCTGTGTTCACACCTGTTGATGCTGAAGTCTTTCTAGATGTAAAACTGATTGCCTATCAGTGAACGACCAACCTATGGTCTTTTACAATACCAAATCAGCTTCTTTAAAGCATGTCTGAGTACTCTGCTTCCTATAACCAAGCATCTCAGAGTCACTTGATGTCCTTAATTGCTTGAACTGTCTCCACTTCACTTCAGGGATTTTTTTTCAAATCTTGTCAAGCACTAGAAATATTCCTTCTTAGAACTATTTTATTAAAATTATTTTTGTTTATTTATTTATAAGGGAGAGAGAGAGAAAGAGAGAGAAAGAGAAAGTACACGAATGTGCAATAATGCCTAGGTATAGGCTTTTAGGGATTGAAATCTTGTTTTTTACAAGTATGTGCTCATCCACTGAATTATCTCACCCAGACTTCTAATTATTAATATACAGGAAATAGCCAGATTGTATATTCCTTAGTAAACTGTATAATTTCTTACTTCTTTACCACTAATTATTTAAACAGTCCATTTATTTTCTCTTAAATATAGAGTAGGGCTGTTCACCACTATTGAAGCCTTATATAAGCAGTTAGCAAAATATTCTATGAAGAACTAGATGTGAACTTTTTATGCTAAAGAAAGAATATTGCATATATCACATTTGTAATCATATTCCATTTCAGATTGAACTAAAAAGTGTATAGGTCTTCTCTGGACTTCTTGCTAGAGCCTGCTAGTTCCTTATTTTTATCCTTGCTTTAATCCAGACTTAACATGAGAAGTATGGGATATTCCTTTCCTTTCTGTAACCATACGACTCTCCATGTCATGCACATCAAATAGAGGAAAGCTCCACCTTATTCTTGTCTAATGTTGTGGATCCTTCAAGCTGTTAGCCAGTCTTGATATCCATGGCTGTTTCAGAATTCACTCTAATCTCGCACTTTCTCTCTGAAGTCCATTGTTCTGCCATTCTTCCCTTAGCTTAATGCTCTCTCATGTATACATGACAGAGATTGTCATGATTTGAATGTCATTTGTCCCTCACAGGCCTTAGCAGATGTTGCAAATGTCATGCATATTTAGGAGGGTTCAGTCACACTGGAGGAAGCAAGTCATGGATGGGGAGGGGAGGTGGCATTGAGGTTGATTAGCCCTACCCTGCATTTTGGGGGAAATCTGCTCTTACAGTTCATAGCTCTCAGCTATGACATAAGTTACTTCCTGCTTCTGCCAGCCAGCCATGCCATTTTTGCCATGCCTAACTGTATTTGCCCTCTGGAAACATAATCTAAATAAATCTCCCTTTTCTCCTTTAAATTGTGTGAGTTTGAGTGGTATCTCACAACAACAGAGAAAAGTAACAGTATAGAGACCATCCTATAAATATCCTGTTTCCTTTTCCTGTTTACAATGTGCTAATAGTTAAATCCCTCTTTGTATCTGATTCTGATATTTTTAGGCAATTGAAACATTTTGAATTATATGCTGAGATATTCCTTTTTAGCTTTTATAATGGTACACATGGTATACAGATTTACATGTATATGTGTATCAGTGTCTTTTCTCCCTTTACACTGACATCATTAACAGTTAAGATTCTTATCTATTTCGGGGCTGGAGAGGTGGCTCAGAGGTTAAGCCTCTGCCTTGCGGCAGAACGTCCTGAGTTCGGATCCTAGACACCACGTATAGACGCCAGGCGGAAGCAGGGGAGGCCTGCGCTTCTGGCCCTGGTAGGGCGGAGCCTGTGAATCTCAGGGCAGGAGGTGGTGGAGGCGTCCATGGTGGTTCCCGAATTCGTCCGTGGTTCTACACACACGACGCGCGCACGCACACACACACACACATACATACACACACACACACAACTGAATAAATAATTAAAAAAAGATTCTTATCTATTTCATCTCTTAATAATAGACACAGGTCCTACTTGAACATTTTTAATTTTGTATGATGTATGCCTTCTCGAGTTTGATACCATTAATCTCTCATTTGTTAGCATCAAAACAACCTGTCTCTTCTTCCTTTTAATTCTATATTCACTATTTATCCAACTCATTCATAGATGGTAATGACACAGAATATTTGAATTCTGTCTTCCTTTTCACTTTTCCTATTATCATAGGCAAACATTTAGTAACGCACTACATGTGATTAGAATTTTCAGTGCTATGTTTTCAATTCAGGACCATCTTCTGAGATCCATGAATAGGGTTCCATTTTCACCATGTTCAAATTTAAACTCAGCATCATCCATCAAACTTGTTTTTCTGCATATATGCAAGCTAGACTTCCTTTCCTTCCTGTGTTCTGCCTTCACAAAGTATTAGCAAAGAGGTATATAGTTTCTTCTAAACTATAGTGTTCTTTAATACTTCCTCATATCTTTGCAATATTTCATTGTTTCAGCCTCCTTTCACTGAGTCCCAATTACTAAAACAGCCTCTTAAGGAAAAGAAACTAAAAATCAATATACACATGACCACGCATATAGAAAAAAAAGAAAAAAGAAAAAAACTGATCTGGAAGTATTATCCTTTCTGGAAAATTTCATAACACTGAGAAGTACTATAAAAGTTTGCAAGGACGATCATACCCATTTATGAAAACTTCAATAACAATCACCCTGGAAAGAGGTGATTGCCAGCACAATGGTAACATGAATGCAATGGGAGTAACCAACAGTTTTCTGATTGGATGCAATAATAACTCTTCATCAGGGAAACATTCCTGGTACTTTAAATCAAAGATTTGTGGAAGATGAGAACATAATCCTTAGGAGAAAATTATCTGCTGAGGTTTAGCTATGAAGACTAGATATATCAATCTGACTTCTGCGTGTTTATCATATTACCTGTAGATCGCAGGCGCTCCAAGTACCTGACCTAAAGTTCTTCTTGTAATAAAGGTATCTAATAGAGAGAATCACACTGTATATTCTTCTGTGACTCTCCACCATATTTTCTGAGACAGGATCACTTATTGAACTTTGATCTCATTGATCGGTAGGATGGCTGGCAATTTAACTCTAAGAGTTCAATCTATCTCTAGTCCCACCTTGTACTAGGGTTATTATCGTACATGAGCACACCCAGGTGTGCATGCTATGCAACAACCTTTTTATCAACTGAGCCATCTCCCAAGCTCCTTAAAAACTCTTTTTATTTTGTTATTTTATTTCTATGTATACTAAATAGAAGTAAATCCAAAACTTAGTCATATTTAATTGTACTTGCCTCAGAATCACTTATTTGTCAAGAAAATCATCCTTCATACCGGAGTTCTACAAGTTCTATATTCTTTGCATTTCTTTGTCCTAACTGAAGTTACTCAAGTATAATGCTTGAAGAAATAAAGTTCATTATTCCAAATCCTTCTTTCTGATTTCGGTTTTAAAGTAATTTCCTGTATGAAGGAAAATCTATAGCTTTTATTTCAAATATTAATATTTTGAAGACAAAATTTTTGTTGTTTGGTTTTTGTTTCTAGGTGCTAGAAGGGAACCAATTTCCATTGGAATTTCCTAGGTTTTCCTGTCTTATATCTCTGCTCTCCCATGCATACAGTCAACCTCTCATCCTCTCTTCTTAGAGAAATCCTTCTAAAATAAGTGGAAAAAACAAGACTTAAAACAGGGAACCTTGCGAATGAGTGAGCAGTGAGACTGTAAGAATTTAAAGATGGAAAGGTCCACTGTTGGACAAGAAATTCCATTCAAGGCAGGACTGCTGTATCCCGGAAGGCACTGCAATGAGACTTGTCCTTACCAGACCTGCATAATGACTGACATACCAACATGCCCCATAGACTATAGGGGAACTCAAGAGAGAGAAAAGCACATAGTGTTTTCTACTTTTCAGGGATATTGACTTTTCATCACAGCTTCCGTCTCTCCGCCTCCCTCCCATCCCCTAAGTTTCTAAAATTTGATATAAAAATTAACTGAAGACAGTGAGGAAAGAACTTAAATATGTGATTTATGACAAATATTCCCATGCATTGGAAAAGTTCACACTGAAAGGGAAAGTGTATTCACCCCCTATGTCAGCATTTTCATTCTTAGATCATCCTCTTGTTAAACACAGGAGTAAATTCATAGTAATGAATGAATATGATGTTTTAAATATATATTTAAGTCTTGATAAAATATATTATATTGATAATCCTGCAATTACTGTATTACATAGGTTTACCTTTGAGTGTCTCAATGTGGGCTGGATGAGTTTGGTACTAAGAGCCACCTATTAGGGAGTACATACGGTGCTTAATTTTCTGGGTCTGGGATACTTCACTTAATATAATTGTTTCTAATGATATCCATTTCCAAGCAAATCCCAGTAATTCATCATTTTTGATGGCTGAGTAGTACTCCATTGTATAGATCTACCACAGTTTACTTATCCAATTGTCAACTGTTGGACATTTGGGTTGATTCCATGACTTTGCTATTGTAAACAGTGCTGCTATGAACATGGTCATGCTTGTGCTATCGAGGTGAACCTCTGCTGTATGCGGGGTTATTCCCAAAAGTGGAATAGCAGGGTCATATGGCATTTCAATCTTTAATTTCTTTAAGAATCTCCAAACGGCTCGCCAGAGTGGCTGTATGAGCCTGCATTCCCACCAGCAATGTGGAGAGTTCCCCCTCTCCACATCCTCTCCAGCATTTGTTGTTGTTTGTATTGTGGATTTTTGCCATCCTGACCGAGGTGAGATGATATCTCAAGGAAGTTTTGATTTGCATTTCCCTGATGGCTAAAGAAGTGGAACATTTTTTAAGATATTTGTTAGACATTTTAATTTCATCCCTGGTAAAATTTCTTTTAAGTTCCAGGGCCCATTTTTTAATTGGGCCATTGGTTTCCTTGGTGTTTATTTTCTAAATTCTTTGTGCACTCTGGACAGTAGAGCTCTATCAGATATGTGGTTAGTGAAGATTTTCTCCCATTCTGTGGGTTGCCTTTGAGCTCATGTTACAATCTCTTTATCTGAACAGAAGCTCTTTAATTTCACAAGGTCCCAACTGTTGAGAGTTGGTAGCAGTGACTGTGCCATTGGATGTCTGTTTAGGAAATGTTGGCCTAGCCCAATCAGCTCGAGGGAGTTCCCTATCCTTTCAACTATGGTTTTTATATTATGAACAGGAGGGATGGGGTTGGAGGGCCACACCAGACACAAGGAGAGAGGGGACCATGTTACAGCAGAGAAAATAGGCCTCCATCAAGGAATGCAAGTAAGTAATGTGACACCTGGTTAAGTTCACAGATGTTCATTCCTGATCATGTAGAACTGAGGGGGTATGATCTCACCAGAAGGGGAGGGCATATAATCTGGCAGATAAAAAGTAATCATTTTGCAAATGGGTGATTGACCCCTCCCTCACTGAGGTTTCCTACTTTTAGTACATCTACCCTTAAATGTACTATTTAACAAGACTCCAGTTTAACAGCTTTTGTCTCTGACCAGGGGGTGACATACAGTGCCCAGCAGGATGGAGTGAAGGGCATTGCAGGAGCAGCAAAACTGCAAAAGAAAATCAACAAACCACAATCCAGAACTTCAGAGACTCTATATCAAACACATAGAACTAGGCCAGCCTAATCTCTCTCCATCCTGAAGCTCAGAGACATTTGCGGAAGAGGGGGCATAAGATTGTAAGAGCAAAAGGATGGGAGGAACAATGATTTACAAGATTCTCCACACTAGTTAGGGCCAAAGCAATCATAATAGACTTTGCATGCTCTGTGCAATGTCCAACACACTATTGACCTCACAAAGTCTAGCGTCAGCTAAAGGCACCAAGATCCTTGGAGGCAAGGGATTGACAGCCACAGTAGTGTTGCTATGCTTAAGGAGAACACGAGAAAGGATTCAGGGAAATGCCACTGGGTCCTTGTACGTCATCAGAGAGGAGAACCAGAGAAGAGTTAGGCATACACAATAAAGGACTCTCTGGGAATTGGGGGGGAGGCACTGGGGGATGGGGAGGGAGGGGAGGGGGAGCAGGGGTTCAGGGAGGAGGAGGGAGGGAGGGAACTGATCTATCTATTAAGTTTGTATGAGCAGAAATAATAAAAAATATGTTAAATATATATATTATATTGAGGCTACAATATTTATTTTTAGTATTGAAAATTTGAAAAAGGGGAAAATTTAAAGGAGCTAAATATTCACTAATAGCAAAATTATTAAACTACATTCATTGAATCTATGCAATCATTGAAAATAAAATGTAAATTAAGAAATGAGTACTGTCTTATAAGATCAGGAGTGGAATAATTTTGTTTTATTAATGAGAAAAGTCATATCCTGATGAATATATAGATGTAGTGCAATATTTAACAACACAAACTAAATTTACAAACAGGTTATTTGATAACAAAAAATTTAAAATCCATTCTAATGTATGTGTGATTGAATGACAATTGGGGAAAAAAGTAGTGGACATGCCTTTAGGAATCATGTTTGGACCCTGACAATAGCAGAGAGCAAAAGGCACGCAACAAGGCAAAACATGCTGAGCAGTATTTCAGCATCCATTATATTTTCTTACTTCTTAGGAAGAAATGTTAATTTCTTACTGATACATAAAAGTTGTGCTTGCAGTGATCAGCATAAAATAGATAATAGATTGAAAACATTATTCTCTCTACCTAAAAGTACACCGTACCTTTTCTTAGTATTAAAAGAATATTAACATTTTCTAAAAATTATGTCCAAAAACAAGACAGTCAACATTAATTGAAACTCTGGACTTCAAAATAGTAGAAGCAAATACAAGAATGAGGTTATATTGTCAGGAAAGGAGATGGACTGCTCACAGTAAGAAATTTTTGTGATTTACTTCCCTAAGATTTGGAGGTTCTGATTGAAATTTTAAAAATTAACTGCATGATTTTGTACAAGAATGTGTGCCTATGTGTCTACTTTCAATGCAGTCCATAAAATGCATTCAGTTACATAACATATCTATTAGACATGCATTTTATTATTCTTTTTATTCATTGGTTAAAAAAATTTCTTGGATGAAAAATTAAACTGACAAGTCCTTCAAGGAGCTATTCCTTTAAATCTTTCTTTCAGAAGTACAAGACCTGGTTTTTCATCACAAAATCCCACACAGAACAAATAAATATCTAGGGAGCAGTCTTTCTGGCCTTGAAAGCTATGTCTGTATCAATTACTGTCATGAGTCACCTTTACTTCATTTTATAAGGTATTTATTTCTGTGCATACTGATTTCTGTCAAAGAATTCACTTTTTCGATAATAAAATACAAATGATATTGAATATCTTATAGGTTCCTAAGTGCATTCATTATGTCTGAAGGTCCAGAGAATAAGTCTACAGGTGAAAGACACCCTTGGAAAGAAAATGCAGTTTCTATGATGGCAATGCTTTAATCTCCCTTTCCCTTATATAACCAGAGGCATAGTGCAGCTCATTCTCAGGAATACTGACATTAAATGAATGGTGTTCTTCTTTAAAAAGAGAATGAAAAGGAGGAGGAAGAGAATGACAGATGAATGAGTGGATAGATAGCTACATAGAGAAATATATAAAGAAGGAATAGAAGGATCACACATTTAAAGGAAAGAGGGGAAAAGAAGAAGGAGGAAGGAGAGAAAGAGGAAGAAAGGGAGTAAAAAGCTATTCTTCTGTAAGTGCTATGACTTTCATATGTCTTTTGCTACTGGAATTAAGAACATAAGTATAAGTTTCACTTCTCAGTGAACACTACTTACCTATAATTTATGAAAATCAGACATTATTTTAGTTATTTTGATAAACAAAGCAGGATATGAAAAAGTACTTCTTGTAGCTAATGACCAGTAGTGTAATAGTGGCATGACCATCAAGAAGATAACCAACAGCTTTCTGATTGAACTCAGTACCCACTTGTCAGAATGAAACACAATCAATAAGGAAAACCAGTCAATGAACCTATATGTAGGAAGAGAGTACACAAAACTTCTCTGTAAATAGCTACTATATACTCATAAATTTGAAGAGAACTTAGCATTCAGCCTAGAAGTTTTCTACAACAAAGGTAGAGAATCTCAATACCCTGTCAGGATAGAGCCTAGGGCCACTTGCAAAGTAGTGAAGTAAACAACGATGGCCAGCCATAATGGAAAATACTGACAACCTGACAAGACTCACCTAAAATCAGGACATCCTAATCTCTCCCCATCCTAAGGTTTAGGAAATTCAATATGCATGTAAAACTAAAAAAAAAAAAAAGAAGAATGCACACAGTACATTTTAGAGAGAATTTGGTTTTTCAATCACACTTTCATCTAGAATGATGTTGTATGCCAATTGAAAATCTCTCCTGACCTTGTGCCATCAACTTCTTTATCTCGACTGGTTATTTTTTAACTTTTGTGGTATCTTTTATAAGTAACCAGTATGTGTAACAAAATGTGCCACTGAATTCTATGAGCTATGAAGAACACATTTCTAAAGGGAACATATGGAAATCTTGACTTATCAGAATCAGATACAACTTACAACTTGCAGTTAGCATATGCACTGGGAAGTCAATGGCACTTGAATTAAGCTCAATTTTAGGGCAAATATTTGCTGGGAATTGTTTGGTATAGAAAGTGCACATTTGGTCACAGAAATGTTAAAAAGGTATTTTTTGCTTCTTTATTAGAGTGCTGAGGATTAAACCCAAGTCCTCAGCAAACTCTCTACCATTCATCTACCTTGATTTGCTTGACTTTGAATGCTCTTTCACAGCAACAGTTAAGAGTAATCATTGCACATGGAAAATACAATCATTTTATGTTTAACAGCATTTTTAAAATTATTCGATTTCTGAAAGTTTGCATTTGGGCATATAGATTTTTGAATATTTCACTTTGCATTTTATTGAAGATATTTCTTTCCACTATACCTCATACAGAACATGAAGTAAAGGGATTCCAAAGTAAGGGTCTTATTAAAGTTAAATTAAGCTTCAGGTCCTCTGAATTAAGCCCTTCCTGGTTAGAACTCATTCTGTACTTATCATACATTTGTCACTTTATTCCACTCTATAATGGTCACAAAATGTTTAAGATTTATGCATATCACACCTCAATCTAAAACAGTTTTGAATCTAGGTAGATGAATGGATAAAAAATTCTAACAATCACTGCCTAAAGACAATATTCCTCTATAGTCTACCACATTTATTTTTATTCCCTATGTTCATTAATTCCTTACCAAATTTCCTTAAAGTGCATATTTAAGTCTTTCACAAGTATTTTAGAATGTCTAAAACTTTTAAGATCTAAACTCTTACCTGGAAATCTTTTTCTGGATGTCACGTTCTCTTTTTTTAATATCATCTGATAAATCTAACCTATTTACTATTTACTTGTTCTTACTTTTATTCCCTTCTTCTCTGTTGAGAAAAATCATCAAAGTCTCTTGCCTCTTTACTTAGCCAGTTTTAAGAGGCTAATGGTGGCTGAAAACTCCTCTGAAGTATTGTTGAGCTATGTCTTAAACTTTATCACACCACACCCCTTTATTTCTATCTTGCTGGACCTCTACTTAATCACCAATAACACATTTCTAAATTATTTTCAAATATTTGAATCTTAACATTTTCCACTCACTCTGGTTCCTCTTTTTATCTTATAATAGCACTAACAGCATTTAGAAACTAGAGAGATGGAACATCTACAGGTAGAGCCTAATGCAAAATACTTCAAGATGAAAATTTTCAGGTGACACTAAATAAGAAAAAAGTTCATCACAGAAGGATGCAAAATACTTCAAGATGAAAATTTTCAGGTGACACTAAATAAGAAAAAAGTTCATCACAGAAGGATTAGATAGCATACCTCTCATGATGGGGTTCTTCAGCTAAATTGAAAGGAAATGTCAAGAACACAATCACTAAAATGGTTTCAGTGGTTGCTTAAAAAGAATATAATCATAACTGAAAGTTTAAGTGTTTTCATGCAAATGCATAAACTGTTAATGGTTTACATGATATTACATTCCAAAGTGCATTGCCTATAGCTTATTGATATGTTATTCAAACATACAAACTTCATGGAAAGAAAGTCAGTACTCATGTCAGTAATATATCAGAAAGGACCAAAATCTACACATTAGGATTCTGCTGAGAATTTTAATTTTAGAAAAATAGTGACTGAATTAGTCAAGAACATCATTAAAACTTATGTCCTGAAGCTGAAGATGTTTTATTTTTTCCATCGCTACGATAAAACACTTAAACAAAAGCAATTAAGGAAGGGTTTATTTTGTCTCACTAGTCTACCACTGGGGGAAAGTCACAGTGGCAGGAACTTGAGATAGCTAGTCACTCACATTCAATCTTCCATCAAGAAGATGAAAACAACAAGTACCTGCTCCATTTACTTTCTCCTTTGATTTCGCTGAGGACTCCAACCCACCCATTCACCAATGATACTCCTTTATAAAAATGTGAGTCTTCCAACTGAAATTAATCTAATTGACATAATCCCTCACAGGTATGCCCAGCAACTAATAATTTCTCAAAGATATGCATAGAGGATTATCCCCTATAGGATTCCAGATTTTGTGAAGTTGACAATTAACTTTAACCATTACAGGAAATGACAGAAGTGTTTTGATATTTATATAAAAAACACATCTGCTAATAGAAAAGGGATTTAAAACAGATTCACTTGGGGAAAGGTGAACATATTACATTTGAGAATTTTATGGTCACGTTTGATGTATAGTAAATATAATTAATGTCACTGCAACTAGTCAATGAAATATTATCTTGTATTCATTTAAATATAAGAAAAAATTATCAGAGAAGTTAAATAGCAATTTCATATCACTCAAATCTAGGTTAAAAATCACAGTCATAATATCTTACCACATCTGCATAACTGAATAAGG
Source organism: Typhlomys cinereus (assembly GCA_023101885.1). Taxonomy (NCBI): domain Eukaryota; kingdom Metazoa; phylum Chordata; class Mammalia; order Rodentia; family Platacanthomyidae; genus Typhlomys; species Typhlomys cinereus. The sequence continues at coordinate 4,108 of JALPQD010000473.1, read as the reverse complement.
ATTGACACTGAAATACTTGACATCATGAGTGAAGGATTTTATCAAAATCCATTTCCTTCTATATAATACAGAAATAACTTATTATAAGTAGTAAGGAAAGACAATTCATAAAATCTGAATACCTTGCTTACTAAGTATCTCAGAGAATATAAAATAAGAAAAAACATTAAAAGCACATAAAAGTTGTGAAATTTCCAAACATTGCAAAATATAAAAGATGATTTGAAAAATAGCCAAGTGCTAATTCTCTGCTTAATAAAGCAATGTATCAAAAACAACGGTTTAAACTACTGGTTAAAATAAGATTAGACAAATTTAAAAGAGGATCACTGAAATAAAAAATATTTTTGAGGAAATCACTGACAGGGAACGAGGGAGAGAGAGAGGAGGAGGGTGAAAAGAGAAAGAGAGAATGTAAAGGTCTAATGTATATGAATGAAAAATTTGAAATAATGGACATTAGAATTTCATAAAACAGAGTATAGAGTTAATGGAGAAAAACCAAGATATCGAAGAAATGACAAAAGATATTACAAAGCACATGTGCTCATCTAGAGTGAGAATCAGAGGCCCAGGAAAGAATCTACTTAATGACCAAGGAAACAGAATGCAGGATGATGAACACCATGCTATCTGAGGCTTCTGTGAGTGAAAATCATAACAAACAATGTGAACACTGGCAAATATGGAAACTTAGCAAGAAAATAACAGCTTTATCTGCAGCCTTGCAGAATGTTAACTTTGCAATGATCTTTCAGTATGTGTTAGCCAATAGTTTGCGCAAAGTTGGCCCTGCATCTGAGAAAGGCAATTTTGCAATAATGGTTTTTTTGCTACACTTTAGTTAATATTTAGTTAAAGATTTGAGCATGTGAATTAAAATGGACCAATCAAGTGAACAGTGTGATCAATGATTCTGGAAATTCTCTCCCTTTCCACACTTCTATGTGACTCTATCCTTGTTGGTATTCACAATCATGTAGCAATAATGAAGAGATGATTTTTTCTAAAACTTTTATTCATTTATTTATTTTTTAGTCTTTTTTATTTGTTTAGTGTGTGTGTGAGAGAGAGAGAGAACAGTGAAAGCTTGATTTTTACATAAGATGGACACCAAAAAAGGACACCAATATATTCTGTTTTCATCTCTTTTTTTCTGTTGGAGCTAGAAAACTGGGAATAAGCATTTATGAGACTTGTTTCAGTTTTAGATTTTTTTAAGTGTTTTGTTCCTCTACTGTTAAGTGAAAATTTGTGGCACTATCAATTCAGAAATGTGGCACTATCGATTCAGGGAGATCCTAGCCTGGGCTCCTGGCTAAGAAAAGCCTGGACACGTACAGACATGCCCCGACATGTTCCACTAGAGAATCATGCAGCAGAGGGATAGAACAACTAATGGGAAGCGACCATCTAATCTGCCCCTGCACTGGACACCTAGTAAACAGTTAAATGATTGGTGGCTGCCTCCCCCAGTGGAGGGATGGCAACACTGATTAGACCCCTGGCCCTATATAAGCGCAAACACCTCCTTAATATATTGAATCTGTTTTTACCCCACCCGCTCCGCTGGTCGGGACGCCCGTTCGCCTGTCCAGCCGGGCCTCACCCCGCGACCTAGGTAAGTCTCCGCCCGTGCCCGCCCACCAGGATCACAGGTCAGCCCAAAGGGACCGGGCTCCAGAGACGAGAGGACCTCCCCCTGGGCCCGGACCCGCCCAGCTCTCGGGTTAAATAGCTCCACACCTACGCCCCCATCCTCCCATTCCCCACCCGGCTCAGCTGGTCCAGATGGGGCGCGGTGCAGCCAGGCCTCACCCGCGACCTAGGTAGGTAAGCTCTGTCCTGCCCCCCCAGAACCCCAGGCCAAATAATTCAGTTTAGTGAAATTGAAGATCTTAAGAGTTAAAACGACAATGCCAAAGTCAAAGTGCAAATCCATGAGAAGCAATACTCAAGTAAACAAATTTCCCACTGAAGAAATTAATCCCATAATGTTAGACTCCAACCAGAACAAACCCGCGGAAAAAGGCCAAGAAACCTGACCCAGGATAACGACTTTCAAAATGATCATTACCATGTTCAATACTATGAAAGAGGAAATCCGGGAGGAATTACATAATCGAATCAATCCTTTGAAGAGGAACACAACAGACATTAGGAGTTGAGAAAAACAGTGCAAGAAACAAAAAACTGGCATAGAGCAGTTAAAAAACTCAAGCAGAGTTTAAAACTGAGCTACAAGACAAGTTATCTTCAACCCAAACTCCTCAGAGAGTCTTATCAACAGAACTAAAAGCAGAAAACAGAATTCAGACCTTGAAGATAAAGTGGGAGTACTAACCAGCTCAATGGAAAGGTGTTAAGCCAAAAAGATACTTGAGAGAAATATCCAAGAGTATGGGACACCCTGAAGAAGCCTAACATGCGTATTCATGGAATACCAGAGCAAGAATCTCAAATACCACCCCTGAGGAAATTTTTCAAATGATCATCAAGGAAAACTTTCCTCATCTAAAAAAAGAGAGGCCCATCCATATACAAGAGGCATTCCCACCCCAAACAGATACGACCAAAACAGAAGCATGCCACGCAAATAATAGTTAAAACACTCCACATTCAAGATAAAGAACTGGTGCTGAGAGCTTCAAGGGAGAAAAAACAAGTCACTTTTAAAGGTAAACCTATTAAAATAACAAATGACTTCTCAGTCGAAACAGTAAAAGCAAGAAGAGCTTGGAGAGACATACTTCAAGTATTGAATGAGCAAAAATGTCAACCCAGGCTGATTTACCCTGCAAAACTATCAGTCATGATCGAGGAGAAAGAAAAATTTTCCAGCACAAAGACAACTTGAAGGGATACATGTCCACCAAACCAGGCCTTCAAAAAATGCTAGAAATGATACTCAAGCGTGAAGAAAAAAACAGGCATATCCAGGAGAACAGAAGGCAAATATAACACCATTAAAAGCGAAGCAATATACTTATAAAACTACTAAACATAATAAATGTCTGGAATTAAAATAGTTTCTCCATTATAACACTAAATGTTAATGGAATTAATTCACCGATCAAGAGACACAGATTACAAACTTGGATTAAAAATCACAATCCATCAATCTTGCCTGCAGGAAACCCATCTCACCACAAAAGATAGGCACGCTCTAAAAATAAAAGGCTGGTCAACAATTCTACAAGCAAATGGAAGCAGAACAGGCAGGGGTAGCCATTATGCTATCAGACAAAGTGGACTTCAAACCAAAGAAAATTATAAAGACACGGATGGATACTACATTTTAGTCACAGGTACAATTCACCAGGAAGACTTCACAATACTGAACATATATGCACCCAAACGGGCCCCTCCACATTCATTAAGAAAACCCTACAGCGTCTAAAGCAAGAAATCAACCCCCAAACGATAATTCTTGGGGACTTCAACACCGCCCTCTCAACATGGGATAGATCAACAGGTCAAAAGCTTAACAGAGACACTTTGGAACTTAATCAAACCCTGAAAGAAATGGACTTACAGATCTCTATCGAACTTTTCACCCACGCACCAAAGAATACACATTTTTCTCAGCAGACACGGAACTTTCTCCAAAATAGATCACATATTGGGCCAAAATGAATCTACACAATACAAAAAGTTGAAATTCTAACCTGTGCCCTATCAGACCACCACGGCCTAAAGCTGGACATCCACAACACATCAAACAAGAGAAAATACACTAACTCCTGGAAACTTAACATATGATGCTGAATGAGAACTGGATTCAGGAAGAAATTAAAAAGGAAATTCAAGATTTCCTGAAAGTGAATGATAAAAAATACAACTTACCAAAATCTCTGGGACACAATGAAACTGTTCTAAGAGGTAAGTTCATAGCTCTTAATGCCTACATCAAAAAATGGAAACATCAGAAATAAACAACTTAACAATGCAGCTTAAAGCTTTAGAGAAACTAGGCAATCTGATCCCAAAAGTAGTAGAAGAGAGGAGATTAGCAAATAAGGGAGAATATCTGAAATCGAGATTAAGAAAACATAGAAAAAATCAACCAGAAAAGCTGGTTCTTTGAAAAAATCAATAAGATTGATAC
>JALPQD010000472.1:327500-335000 GCA_023101885.1 Typhlomys cinereus | reverse complement strand
GAGCAAGATGCCTGGGTCTTGGAAAAGGAAGTTTAAAGGTACAGAGAGAAAGAGGGAGGGGAGGGAGAGAGCAGGCGTGCAGCAGCACAACTCGAGTGGAGATCAGAGGACAACTTTCTGAAGTCATTTCTCTCCTTTCTTAGGGGACGAACTTGGATCACCAGGTTTGCATGCAGGTATTTTTTACCCACGGAATCATCTTGTTAGCCCTCCTAAACATGTATTTGAGACAGGTCTCCCCATGTATCCCGGATTGACCTCTGTGAACTGATGTTCTCAGAAAAAAGACCTTAAAGATTCTATAAAGAAGAAGATTCTACAAAGCCAATTGATTAGAACTTCGGTGGTATTGGAGAGTGGGAACACTGTATATTCAGAACTGAATGATCTTATGCTCTCTTTAGCTACCTCTCCCTTTCCATGCGCTGCCAATCTCTGTGTCTGATCCAACAACTTGTGACTATCAGGGAAATCTTTCAAAAGGTATCAACAGACCCCTAGCTTCTACCAACCCAAAGGCTAGGAAATATGTCATCATGTCACATTTGAGGCCTAGAGCAGAGCTCTCCCCACTCTGCTGTGACCTGCCTACCTGATGTTCCCACCAACAGATTTGCAAACTGCCTTGATATTTTTTATTATTATTTATTCAATTGTGTGTGTGCGTGTGTGCATGTGTGTATGTGTGTGTGTGTGTGTGTAGAACCACGAACGAATTCGGGAACCACCATGGACCGCCTCCACCTTCTTGTTTACTCTGCCCCGGGATTCACAGGCTCTGCCCTACCAGGACCAGAAATGCAGGCCACCCTCGCTTCTGCCCGGCATCTATACGTGGGGTCTAGGATCTGAACTCAGGACCCTCCACCTGCAAGGCAGAGGCTTAACCCCTGAGCCACCTCTCCAGCCCCCCAAACTGCCTTGATTATGACTTTGTTTTGTTCTGCAATTATAAAAGCTTCAGGAAACTGTTGCTATGTTGGAACATAGTATACCTGCATTCCTAGCTGTAGTCACTTGTGTTGGCTCCAGATTAAACTAGAAACGATTTCTTATTCCCTCTGAGGCGAGAGCTGTGTTTTTGCATTGATTTGCAACCCTCCTGCTTCAGACTCGCATATGCTTGGATAACACGAGTGTACTGTCCCATCCGAGTGGGCAGCTAACACTTACACTATGAATTAAAGGGTGAGGTGATGTTTGCATTTGAAACAACAGTATTCCAGATGGTGCTATTAGCTTGTGCTAAGGTTCAGAACGGGAAAGAACTCTGTGAGTAAGAAATGATCTCAAAGAGGTTGGAAACTCTTGACTTTTTGGCAAGGTGTTGGGTCTTGGGGTTACGTGGGGAACAAACCAAACATGTTTGCTCTCCAGGATCACATGGTGCAATAAAGATAAGCATGACTGATGCATTTGGATTTTTGCTAGTATTATTTTTCAAGTGTCTAATGTTCACCTGTAGTTCACTATCTCCTTTTTTAAGCACTAGGCATCTTAGCAGGGCCAAGTCCTCCCTGCCACACCTCTGTGCTGACTTTGGAATCACCATGTGCGTCACTAGTTCCTCCCAGGAGCCTCCTTGGTCAGTGATGCCTCCATTCACCCATTCACTCCCTCTTCCACTCCTGGTTTTCAAAGGTCAGGAGGAGGAGTAGGGCAATTGGATGATTGGATGTATAGCTCACCATGGAGATAAATTATGTTCAAGGGTGCTGAGTTACTAAGCACAGGAAATGCCTAATTATGAATTTATGGCCCCAAGAAGGGGAAAGATAGAAAGCTGAGGTGCCAAGCAGACATACCTTTTTAATTTTGCAGATTACCAACACCACTATCATGAACACTCTTGATTATTTGGTTGCACCCATAGTTGTGCTGGGGGGATGGCTTGGTGGGTAAGGTATTTGCCTGCAAGCATAAGGATCAGGATTCAGATCCCCAGAACTCCCCAGATATACCCATAACCAAATTTCAGGTGCTGCATAGCTGTCTGGATATAGTTCTTCATGTCTTCTGAATTTGGGGGCATCTCTTACAGTAGCGATACTGCCCACTGAGCCAGCTGTTGGTGATTTGTGGGAATGTTTGGGTTGCCATGGTGGCTGACAGATATCAGAGCCCAGTCCTCAGATAGCTAAAGCCCTGCACTCACAGGCCAGAGTCTTGCAACCAAGAATTGTCCAGCCCCGATCCAGTAGTGCATCCTCCACTGAGACATATCTTCCACCCATATCCGTGCGGCTGGGGAGATACCACGGTGGTCAAAGTGCTTGCCATGCCAACATTTAGATTTCCAGATTCCATGTAAAATATCAAGTGGGTGTGACAGGCACTTGTAGCTCCAGTCTTGGAAACAAAGGCTGGGAATTCCCAGAGGATTTGCCCTAATGATCAGCTCTGGGTTTGATTAGAGACCCTGATTCAAAAAAGAATAAAGTGAAAGAAGGATTGAGGATGATTTCCAATATCAACCTCAGGGCTTCACACACATGTACACTCTCATATTATATGCACTTGCAAATACACATGTGAACACACACATGTGAGCACACATACCATATGCATATATACATGAAAATGGGGGGAATCTGTACATTCTGACAATTGTGTTATGACACTGGAAAAGATGGACGGTGGGTGATATATTCATGGACAGGTAGGAGTAATGGATACAAATCAATTAGACCAACCCCTTCATTCTGTAGATTAGAAAACTCAGGCCCAAAGGAATTCTCTGACTCTACCAAATCAGCCAGCTGCCAGGAGAAAAACTTGTCTGATTGAAGAGAAGGATCCAGCCCACATCATAGGACCCTTTCATGGCAAGTGGATATGATGGAAGAAGTTGGTTTAGTCAATTGACATTCTTCAGCATGCTTTGGACAGGCTTGCTGTCAGTGAGGTTTGCCCCTCTCTTGGTCATTGCTGTGGATATGGTGTGGCCAGTTCCCTGGGCTCCTGGCGTTAGTATGAACTCTTCTGTCAAGCTAGACTAAGAACTATAACTAAGAATCATAAGGGAAAAAAAAGAATAACCCCCCTTGTTCCCCTAAGAACTTTGGTCATGAGTTTATCACCTGCATTCGGGAAAACGGCAACAAGAGACTGTCCAAGTGAGTCCCGCCCCCTTTCAAGGCAGCATGATGATTTCTTCAAAGCAACATTGTGGTATTTTATTGTCCAGATATTTATATCTTCATCCCCTGTGATGGTTTACAGTTTGACTGGGAAAGTTGTCTTCTGCCCCTGCATCCTCATGTTCATTCTCATGATTCCAAACATTTTGAAAGGACAATGGGAGTTTTCCTTCACTGCATTCTTGAGTACACTCTATGAATTGATTTGCAAGTTCCTATTGGGACTCAGCTCATGGGTCTCCACTGCTGGGAGTGTCAGGGGCAGGCTGTGAGGGCTTAGTGTCATGTCTGCCTTGGTAAAAGATTCAGATTCTCAAAGAGAGTGGACGAGGGCGACACCCAGAAGCAGTCAGCAATCTCTGCATTGAAGAAGGGCAAATGAATGTAATGACTGGCTGGTCAACTACACAGCAGCTGAGGGAGCGGCTTTAGGGAAGTGAGGGGAGAGGAAAGAGGGAGCAAGATCAAGAGGATGGAAGGAGGAGGTCAACACAGAAGCCCAGAGCCTGGGAACACTGAAACACTAAAGTGGTCCCCTTTGAAGCCGTGTCCCCCAGCATATCTGCTAGACATGCTCTAAGCTGGGGGGGGGGGGGAACAACCCGTGTTGGCCGACTGTGGCACTTTGACGAGTGTCCTGGGCCCATACAGCATCCTCCTCTAGAATTCTTCCCCGCCCCTGTGGACTTTTCATGAAGGGCTTTGCTCCAGGGCTGGCTGGTGGGCAGAGTTGTTTGCTGAAACCAGTGTGAAGAGACCCAAGCTGCAGGTTGTGGTCTAACATTGGTACTGATGTGCAATGCTATGGTTGGCACCGTGCTCAGAAGAAAGAGGCTGACAGAGACGGTGTTTGCTCCTTGGGACCTCCAGATTCTCCTGGAGGGTGGCAGATATTAAAGTATGCAGTGTGAAGCAAGAATGGCATCGAAGAACCAAGTGACTGTTATAGGCAGGGACACCACAGGAGGTGGGAAAGGAGAAGCACTTGCCTAAGAAATGAGAAAATGTTCTGGAGTGTGCGGACCTTACTCTGTAGCGGTCTGCCTGCATTGTTGCTGATAAACTCACAACCAAAGGGCTTAAGGGAACAAGGGGTTTTATTTTGGCTTATGATTTTTGGTTACAGTTCCTTGTCCATCTTGGCAAGAGAGCTCATACCAACACCAAGAGACCAAGGGAACTGGCCATATCATATCCACATAATAGTTGAGAGAGGGACAATCCTTACTTGCCACACCAGCACGTCTGGCCAAGTACACCAAAGGATGCCAACTCTCTCAACCAGTTCCCTCCGTCTTATTCACCTGCCAGGGATTAGTCTCATACAATGTGGGCTGGGCCTTCCCTATCAATTAGACAATCTCTTGCAGTCTTCCTCAGGTCTTAACTATTAATAATCTATAAATGTGTCTAGAGCTCGAGCCCTCAACCATCAAGTATCTGGGATAAATGGTAAGGGTGAGAAGGGGTGTGGAAGAGGGCACTGAGGGAGGGGTGATGAGGTAGGGTCCACTGAGGGGACTAGGGAGGGACTTGAAAATGAGCTGGAGAGATAACTCTGGATAAGAAAACTTCCACTTGAATGTTAAAACACGAGCAAAGAAAGTCAATGGCGTAAGGCATTCCAGATCTGAGTTCTGAGAGCCATTAACTTGGTGAGAGAGAAATTGTAGAGAGGGAGTGTTGAAGTTAGTGTGCGTGGTTGCTAATGAAATCACCACCAAATAGCTTAAGAGAATAAGCTTCTCTTGCAATTCCTGGTCACAGTTGTTTATCCAGCCTTGCAGGAGAGCTCACGTCAACACCAAAGCTGATGAAACTAGACACACCAAATCTACATAATAGTTGAGAGAGGGATGATCCTTTCTTGCCAGCCCAGCATGTCTGCAGCATGTCTGGCAAAGTATACAAGGGTACCACCTTCTCAAACATTTCCCTCCATTTTATTCATCTGCCTAGGGACCAGTTCCACCCACATGGTCTGGGCCTTCCCCATCCATTAGACGATGTCCTGCAGGCTTGCTCTAGGCTTAACTAGGGCTCGAACCTCAACCATCAAGTTGATACCTGTAGCTAACTATGATGGGAGTAAATGTTTAGGCTTTGGTCTGTTAAATCTAAGGCTCTTAATCCACCTCAGGTGGAGATGCCAAAGAGGCAACTGAGCGTGAATTATACCTGAGTTAGAAATACTTGGGAGTCAGTGTCACATGTATGACAAAAGATACTTTGACATTGCCCTAAAAATGGGGGGGGGAGGTTGAGGCAGCAGAGGGAAAGACCCTGGTGTGAGGGTTCAGCGTGTTAACACTTAGGTAGCATAAGAGGGCCTAGAGGAAGGAAGGTCTGGGGAGATGGCACAATGGATAAAACACTTGCCATTATCCAGGTGTACCAGTTACCCTTCTCTGCTCCTGTGAGATGTCATTCAAACTCAGTCAACTTAAGGGGAGAAAGGGAGATTTATGTGGCTTACGGTTCCAGAGGGGAGTTCTTCGTGTCAAGCTGACAGAAGTCACATCCACCACGGAGCTGGGAGAGCCTCTGTAAACTGCAGACGCAGTATGGGACCAACTAATCTCAAAACCCCCTGCGACATGCTTTCTTCCAGCAAGGCTCCACTTTCCAAAGTTGCCACAACCTTGCCAAATATCAACTAAGGATTCAAGCACATGAACCTATGGGGGGGGACAACTCACATTTCAAACTATGACATCAGGCCACAGTCAGATGGTCATGGAGATCCACTTGTAATATTAGTCCTTGAGAGACAGAGATGTGGGAATCCCCAGGAGCAAGGTGGCTATCTAGACTGAGCTGACAAGCTCCTGGTTCAAGGGGTCTCAATAACAAAAGGTAGAAGAGTGATTGAGGGAGATACCTGATGTTGTTGACTTTGGTTTGCACTCAGAAGCTCATGGGAACGTGCATACATATATGCACACATGCACACACTCAGAGGGGTAGCAAGAGCAGGAGAATATGGAATTCAGAAAGCAAAATAGAATATTTTGTATGTATGTATGTGTGTGTGTGTGAGTGTATAAGAAGGCACTGTATGTGCCTGTGGAGGCCCAAGGATGACTTCAGGAATCATCCTGGATTGCTTCTACCTCCTTTTTGCTTTGCTCTGGGATTCCAGGCTTTGACTTCCAGAGCCAGAAGTGCAGGCCACTGCCATTTCTGCCTGGCATTTCTAGGTGAGATCTGGGATTCAAACTCAGGTCCTTCTGCTTTCAAGGCAAAGTTTCAACCCCTGAGCTATCACTCCAGCTCAAAACAAGAGGATTTCTAGAGACAAAGAACAGGAGTGAACTGGGTTCAATACTTCCAAGACCTAGGAAGAGAACAAAGCATCCAAAGTATATTTTATCTTTTAAAAGCAACTTCACAGGTTTTCAGGAACATATGTGCCATGTGAACAGAAGCCAACTGTCCTCAGATAATTGAATTAAAAGTGAAGATAAATTCTTAATAAATGCTTAATTGTAAGCAGTAATCAGTTTGATTTGATTTGGGTAAAGAGGCTTGCTTGAGAATCAGCATTGATTGGATGGAGATGAGGGAGGGCAAGGGGGTGGGCAGGAGATCATTGGAGCTTTCCACCTTACAGGTGGCTTCATCACGTGGCCAATTTCTATGATTAGCATGTGACTAACAGATATTCCCTTCCTCCTTCTAACTTCCTTGTTAATAACTGATCGAGAGAACAGACCAGATGGCTTGTGACTCCCCTTCTATCTACACTACGCTGAGCTTTTGATCTTAATGAGGAGCATCTATGTAACCTTGTCTTATTAAAATGTATTTGCATCATTAAAAATAAAAACACCTGCTGTTGGGTTGAGAGATGGCTCAATCAGCAAAGTGCTTGTCATACATGTACAAGGACCTAAATTCAAATTCTCAGCACCTACATAAAAAACCAGGTGCGATGTGCATAGTTGTAAACCCTCACGCTGGGGGTGGTAAACACAAGAGGATCTTTGGATCCCACTGGGCAAGCAGTATTGCTGAACTCCAGATTCAGTAACAGATCCTGTCTCAAAAAAATCACACACACACACACACACACACACGCACGCACGCACACACACACACACACGCACGCACGCACGCACACACACACACGAGAACATGTACATAGGCATAAACCATACACACAAAACATTGCTTTTGACTTCAATGATTTGCTTTCTTGTTTGTGGTTCTCTGCACAGGAATATTTTTTATTACTCACTTTCTATTTCATAATTCCATGTCAAGTAGGATCTTCAGCAAGAGGCAATAGCCCCAATTTCAGGCATTTTTATGTTTTCTTAAAGCCTGCTCCATGCTGGAAATGTTTCACTTGAAGAGG
>JALPQD010000472.1:82500-322500 GCA_023101885.1 Typhlomys cinereus | reverse complement strand
TTCCAAGTCTGAGTCTGAGGCTCTGCATGGCAGGGGCTCTCGGTAATCTTGGCATGTCCATTGATAGCTGGGTGTGGGATGTTAATAACATTGCCTTTTTATATCTAATTAGGAGTACAAATAAGACAGCAAGACCTGCGAATCTTTCCTTTTGTGTAGAAGTTCCAGATCTGTTGCTTCTACACGAAAGACTGCCACTCAGTGGACGAATCTCGAGTAATCAGTAATTATAGCAATATTCGGAAATCCTATTATTGAAATGCCTGAGGTTTCAGAAACTGGTCTAGATCTGTATAACACTCTGGGGGTAATTCCTCAGGTGCCATCCACTTTTAATTTTTTTAATTAATCAATTTCAAATATTTTATTTATTTATGACGGTGAAGAAAAGGAAGGAGAGAGACAGAAATACATGTTTATGCCATGGTGCACAGGTGGAAATCAGAGGACAACTTTCAGAAGTCAGTTCTCTCCTTCTACCATGTGGGCTTTTGCCAGGTTTGCAAGCAGGCTGAGCTATCTTGCCGGTCTCTGTTTGTGTGTTTTTTTAAAAATTTTTTAATTTCAGTTCATACAAACTTAATAGGTACCCCATCCCCTCCCTCCCTCCACCCCTTCCTGGACCCCCTTGCTCCCTCCCCCTTTTTCTTCTTCCTTTTCCCCCTCCCTCCCTATCTCCTAGTGCCTCCTCCCCCCATCCCTGGAGCATCCTTTAATGTGTATGTCAAACTCTGAGTCCTCCTCTCTGACGAGATGTAAGGACTCAGTGGCATTTCCTAGAACTCTTTCTTGTGTTCCCCTTAAGTATAGGAACACTATTGTGGCTGTTAATCCCTAGCTTCTAAGGATCCTAGTGCCTTTAGTCCATGCTGGACTTTGAGGGGTCAATAATGTGTTGGTCATTGCGCAGGTCAGGCAAAGTCCTATTATGATTGCTTCGGCCCTAACTTGTGTGGGGTATCTTGCAATCATTGCTCCTCCCCATCTTTAGGCTCTTGCAATCTTACCACCCCCTCTTCCGCAAATTTCCCTGAGCTTCAGGATGGGGAGAGATCTCTGTTTATGTTTGAGACACACCCTCTCACTGGCTTGCAACTCACCTAGCAGGCTAGGCTGGCTAGCCAACAAGCTCCCAAAGACTGACTGTCCCTGCCTCTGCGGTGCTAAGATTGTGATAAGTATTTGCCACCTGGGCTCATTTTTTATGAGGATGCTCAGGATCCAACATAGGTCCCTGTGCTTGTAAGGCAAGCGCTTCACCAATGGAGGTACCTTCCAGTACAAATCTCTCTCTCTGTGTGTGTGTGTGTGTGTGTGTGTGTGTGTGTGTGTGTGTGTGTGTATAAGAAGGCACTTGAGTGTGTGTGCCTGTGGAGACCCAAGGGTGACACAGGGAATCAGCCTGGATTGCTCTACCTCCTTATTGCTTTGCTCTGGCATTTCCCAGGTTCTGCCTTCCAGGGCAAGAATTGTAGGCCTTTGCCATATGTGCTTGGCATTTATGTGAGACCTGGGGATCCAAACTCAGATCCTTTTGCTTGTGAGGCAAAGACTTCAACGGGGAGTCATCTCCCCAACCCTCCAGTGCAAATACTTAAGTTTGATTTTGCGCCAAACAACAGTGACAACAATGATGATGATTTAGATGTGAATAAGTATCACACCAACTCAAAGAAATAGATACTATTGTTCTCTTCATTTTGCAGGAAGCTGTGGTCTAAGATAGTTGAACACCCCCTGCCCTGTCATCAAATGATGACTTAAACCGAAGCCAGAACCTTCACTTCTAACAACCACATAATCAGGTGGTCATGAGTTTACGTGCAAAGACTGATCTGATATCTGCAGTACTGCTTTGGTACTATGGTCAGAACGCGGGCACTCGTTTCATGCCAAGAGTCATGATTCGTCATCTAGAATAGGACTCTTCCTTCCTGTGATTGACTTTTGGGACCATATGATCCATTGCTGTAGAGAGTGCCTGTGATGTAGCTTGGTATCTACTATCTCTCTCTCTCTCTCTTACTCTCTTTCTCTCATGTGTGTTTGAGACAGAGTCTCTTATAGTCTGTAACATCCACAGGTAGCCAAGGATGACCTTGAATACCTGGTTCTCCTGTCTCCACCTCCCGAGTACTGGGATTACAGGTGTGTAGCTCCACGCATGGCTTAATATTTCTGTTTTTTTTTTTTTTATTCAATTGTGCGTGTGTGCGTGTGTGTGTATGTATGTGTGTGTGTATGTATGTGTATAGAACCATGGGCGAATTCAGGAACCACCATGGACCACCTCCACCTCCTTCTTGTTTACTCTGCCCCGGGATTCACAGGCTCCGCCCTACCAGGACCAGAAACACAGGCCGCCCCTGCTTCCGCCTGGCGTCTATATATGTGGGGTCTAGGATCTGAACTCAGGACCTTCCACCTGCAAGGCAGAGGTTTAACCCCTGAACCACCTCTCCAGCCCCAATTTTTCTGGTTTTAAACACCAAAAAATATCTTCAGACATTGCCAGATATGGACAGAACTGCTACTCGCAGAGAAATACTGGTCTAGGAAACTCTGTGGTCTCTTAGTGAGGATCCCATTGGTAATTGTCAGTGTGATGAAATGACGTGACTAACCAACTCTGGTATGTTTCCTTGGATATTCTCCCACAATGCCATGTATTATATAGTGTGTTCACAGTAGGTGTGTCTTGCCTCTCATATCAGAAATAAATAGACTGTACCAGCTTGTGCCAGTTGCTAGCTTTCAAGGCAGTGTGTGGTAAATCTTTAACTTTGTGGCTAACTTATAAACTTAACTTTTTCCGCTAGAATTTGGTGGCCATGCTAGGAACAAGAATATTTGGCATTGATAATTTGTCAAGAGAGTATAAGTATCACCAATTGCTATAAATATTTAAGCCAGTCTAACTACATGAGATCCTATCTCAGAAGAAAAAAAGACAAGTTATCACAGGTGAACTTTTGGTCCTTAAAATACCGAGACAAGGGGCTGAAGAGATGGCTCAGGGGTTAAGCCTCTGCCTTGCAGGTGGAGGGTCCTGAGTTCGGATCTAGACCCCACGTATAGATGCCGGGCAGAAGCGAGGGCGGCCTGCGTTTCTGGTCCTGGTAGGGCGGAGCCTGTGAATTCCGGGGCAGAGTGAACAGGAGGAGGTGGAGGCGGTCCATGGTGGTTCCCGAATTCGTTCGTGGTTCTACACACACACAGACACACATACATATACACACGCGCACACGCACAATTGAATAAAAAAAAAATTAAAAAAAAATACCGAGGCAAATCTAGCAGAAGCGTTAGCCTTTCTTCTTTCTTCTTTCTTTCTTTCTTTCTTTCTTTCTTTCTTTCTTTCTTTCTTTCTTTCTTTCTTTCTTTCTTTCTTTCTTCTCTTTCTTTCTTTCTTTCTTTTTCTTTCTTTCTTTCTTTTTCTTTCTTTCTTTCTTTCTTTCTTTCTTTCTCTTTCTTTCTTTTCTTTCTTTCTTTCTCTCTCTCTCTTCCTTTTTCTTTCTTTCTTTCTCTCTTTTCTCTTTCTTTCTCCTTCCTTCCTTCCTTCCTTCCTTCCTTCCTTCCTTCCTTCCTTCCTTCCTTCCTTCTCTCTCTCTCTTTCTTTCTGACAGCATTTTGTTATATAACCAAATTGGTTCCAAAGTCACAATCCTCCTGCTTTTTAGCCTTTTGAACTGTGGGACTGTGGGACTGTGGCATGCACTCATGCGCTTACCTCCATCTGGCTTATTATTTTTTTCCCTGTCTTGTCTTCCATGATCTCTTGCAGCAAAAATACCTTCTCTGTTGGGTTCAGATCTCTCCTAGCATTGATGCTCAAGCTCAATCCTAAATGAGGACATCTTTTTCCTACCCTAGCACCTTGTACCCACTTCTGCATTCTACTTTATGTCCTATTGGATCATCAGCCCTATGGGATTATATGTTATTGAAGAGTAGCAGCTTGTCTTAACATATCTGTCTTCCAGTCACTAAGCAGAGTGCCTGACTGACATCTTAAAGCCATCTAGTCCATACTTGTGGACAGAATGCATCCATTCATTAAATTACTTTCTCTCAGATGAATTTCAGATCTCATGAGTCAATATTTAACAGCAGGAAGGAGCAATTCCTGTTCCTCTTCCTTCTGAGAATCAGGATTGGGGAAGGATTTTGGTGTGGAGGTTTTCTATTCTCTTCCCCCTATCCACAGAGGCAATTCCCTTTAATCCCAATGTAGTAAATGTGCTTCCTTCAGATTGGGCATTCATTGTGATTTCTCCTATTACTTTCACCAATGGAGTCCCGGAGCTGATTCTCCATCCATAGTTTCTCTGTAGGCTGGGTCAGAGTTATTTGCCTGAAAACACCACAGAATCTTTAAGTGTCTAGAAATTCTAAGCTCCATGTGATACAGGCCTTTGAGAAGCCACGACTTGGGTCCTCAGAGTTAATTTTCCTTCTCTCGCAGTGATCTATGTCCATATCCAAAAACCTTGTCCACCCTCTCCAGAGCCCTACTATTCGTTTCCTGAGGTCTCGCCCTGCAGATGCTGATGTTGTCTCAGCAGGCAGACAGCAGAGACTGCCACTTCAGCTCAGTCTTGCTCCTTATGGCCTGCGCATAAAACAGGTCTGAGTTCAGATTAAAGCTGGAAATCGCTTGGGGGTGGAGGGTGATCGATCAATCATGACTCTTCCTGCATACGAGAAAAATCTTGCTGTTGCCTTTTTTGGGGGGTGGGGGCACAGATATGATTTTTTTCTCATGCTCTTATCTCCACTGGGTGTAGGGGTGTATGAATGCATGTACACCAAATGAAAGGCTTTGGCTCTGGCTTCTTCCTGTTAAAATGCAGCCGTCACTGGGGCAGGAAATAAATGTTCCCTCTCAGGGTTTAATCTTCCTCCCTTGTTCATGGGTGTCATGGGTGCCAAGAGAATTCTGAAAAACCTTTCTTTGCTAAGTCTGGCTTTCAATACAACCATCTTACTGAGACTCAAAAATCTGTATCTTTCATTCAAACGTGAACATTGGTTTTCTTTATAATGATCCTTATTTTCTTAAAGCCAAACAGGTATCACTGCCTTTTTGATTAATTTTTATCTGACTTTGGCTTCCATTCTCTAAGATTTCTCTTACTAGGCACATGATCCAATTAGCTATCTATATTGAAAAAAAGAAGAAAATGGAAAATGAAGGAAGCATTACTGTTAAAGTTGCATAGTTTCTTGAAGGATGTTATTAGCTAAATCTAAAAGACAGAGAATCCCACATCTCTATAGCGTGAGGAACAAGTGCTTGCATAGGCCTGAGCCAAGAGGTAAGATGCCCATTGACATTTTCCCAGAATCAGTTACAGTCATAGCCAAAAAAGCAGCCTATCTTTCACTCACATCTCATTTGCAGAGGTCACAGAACCAACCTGCTATACTTGAACTCAGTCTGTCATCATAGTGAACATTAGTAGACAAACTTGTATTTCTTGTTAAACAACAGAGAGGTAAGTGTTGCTAAAAGTGTCAACTTTGATGACATAATGTAGAAGAAAACAAGCAAAAAAATCATCTCAGCCAAGTTCTAAGCCACTATGACAATATATCAAGTAAGCTAAAAAGACCTGAGACCCACAAACTGTATGTGCCATACAGACTCAGGTGGTTCCTACACTGATTCATTAGTGCACAGTTCTTTTTATTTTATTTTAATTTTTATTTCTTCCCTCATACAAAATTGATAAGTACCCTATTCTCCTCTCTCCCTCCACTCCTCCCTTGATCCCCTTGCTCCCTCCCCACCTTTTCCCTTTCCTTTCCTCCCTCCCTCCCTTTCTCCCAGTGCCCCCCCCCATTCCTGTAGATTCATGGTGTTTCTGACTGCGATCAGGGTATGGAAAAAATATTTCCTTGTTTTTCATGAGTCCTCAATAGTGTTGATGCTGCTTATTTTTTGCACTAAAATACCTAATCGGGGAGAATATCTTACATATGCAAATGAATTGTTTTATTTGGTCATGGAATTATTAGAAAATTAGAGTTGGACATTTGAAGTTATGTTTGTACATTCTCCTCATTTTGCAAATTCATCTAATGAATCGTAAATGAAATGTAATGAATATTGAGTGCCTGCTTCCCAAGCATGCTTATAAAGTGGTTGCCAGCTCTTACTGCAGATTAGAATTATCCAAGATGCCTTATAAAGATGTAGGAGCTAATCTCCAGCCCCAGCTATGAAGTCTGACATTGTGTGAGGTCTGGACATTGATTAGTTAAAACTTCTCAAGTGCTTCTAGTGTGACTATGAAAACCCCTCATTTAAGATTGGCAGTTTTTTTTTTTTTTTTTTTACTGTCTTATTCCTTTCAAAGTTACCCACATTTACTCAATTTGATGAAAGAATGGGGGAGATCAGGGGGCTCTCCAGACACTTCCTTTCATCACTTTTATCACCCCATTTTTCTTTGCCTTTATTTTTCCAGCTAATCCAGCTTCTTGTTGAAATTAAAATTGGAAGCAGATATGATTACTCCCATCTGTAATCCTAGCACTCTGGAGGCTGAAGCAGGATGATTGCTGCAAGTTGAGAGCCAGTCCGGGCTACAGAGTGATTTCCGGGCTGGAAGTGGGCTACAGAATGAGACTCTGTCTCAAAAATCTGGAACCAAAGCAAATAAAACAAATGAATAAACAAGCAAGTGTGGGATGGACCTGAGTTTATATCCTCCAGATCACATGTCAAAAAGATGCCAGGAGGAAATGGCAATGTCATTTTGGCCTAGGAAGGAAGAACCAGGGAAACCCCAGAGCAAATCAATAAGGAGGTAGAGCAATCCAGGATGATTCATGATTTGACCCTTGGGCTTTCACAGGTACATATGCTCAAGTACACACACACATACACACACACACAGATAGTAATAACAATAAAAAATAAAAATAAGTTAATGTGAACACAGAATACTTCATCATTCATTCCCTGTGTGATTTCTTTTTAATTAGCATGGATACTGTGGAAATACTTTCAGCTAAGGAGAATTCTATCTTTGTAGCCTACATAGCTTATTCTGTTTGCTTGTGCGACTTGGAATCATGAATGGTGACCTTGAGATTAGACAAAAGTATAGCTGGATCCCTGCCCAGCAAGCCCAAGTGCCACGATTTGAAAGATGAATCAACAGCTTTAAGTATATTGGCTCCTGGAGATGAAGCAGACAGAGAGAGCTTTAAGGACTTAAACCACCCCCCCAACCCCCGCCCCCAGAATGGCTTAGGTAAGAGTCAGAAGTGGGGAAGTGAACTGAGGTTTCACACCTAGAAGTGTTGTGTGAGATCAGCCCCTGGTGGCCACCTTCACCACTACAGCTGTCCAGCTAAGGCTGGACACTTGATTTTGGCGGCTTCATTTCTGTGTCAGATCAAATGTTTGGAACACAAACTGACTCCAAATGACAGACATACAATGTTCCCCAATCATATATAGATATGTATAATATGAATTTTTCAAAAGGTCCATGGTGGAACACATATCTGTTTCTATCCAAAATAAGTTTGTATTTCTTCGCCCATTTACCATCATTTGCAAGAGAAAAATCCTAGGAATCCCCCCCTTTTTTTTTCTTTTGAGATTCTGTAGTTCATCTGGTCTCAAATTCATTATGTAGCCTAGGTTGGCCCTGTGCTTTCAGCCATCTTTTCTGCCTTGGCCTCTGGAGTCGGGTTACAGGTGTGATGGTGTTGGCTTTACCCACCAGAAACTCCTTCATGAAAAGGAAAAATGCCTCGTTACCTTGTTCCTTCTTACCAGTCACATTCAATTGTTTCAAAATTCCATTCGGTGCTAGTAATGCAGTTTCCCAGGTAACAGAAATGCACACTCCAGAGATGATTCCACATATACAACCCAAAGAGAGGCTGCAGATGTGTTAACATTTCTGAAGCGTCTAAGTGTGAGCATGAGCAGATGGACTATGGGATTGTCCAGACTACCTGACAATTTCTGCTGTTCGGATGCACACAAGGCTACAGATATATCTCTCCTTGTTAGCACAGAGTGTTGAAAGTTTTTACAGTGAGCAACCCATGATGAGGGGAGGGGAAAACAGTAGGGAGTGAAGAGGACTATGGCTCATGGAAAAGCCTTGGTGAGATAGCTCTGCTCAGCTGCACTGACTGGTATGGGAAAGAGGATAGGTAATGCTGAGATTTTCCAAATTTTCAAAAGAATCCCTACTTGTGGATTTTAATGAGAATTCTGTCATGCTCCTTTGTAAGTTTAATAGGTTTTCAGTACTTACTATGAACAAAAGACCTTCCTCTGGGAAGCTTCTGACCTCATGGGAAAGATGATTTTGAAAGCTAGCTTATGGGGTAGGGGAGATGGCTTAGTGGTTAAAACCTTTGTCTTATACACAAAGGACCCGAGTTTGGACCCCCAGATCCCACATTAAAAATTCTGGGTGATTTGGCAGCCTGCCTGTAATTCTAACCCTGGAAAGTGAAGCCTGGGAATCCCTGAACAAGCAGGCTAGTCAGATTAGCCCAGATGGTATGCTCTGGGTTGTATTAGAGACCGCGACTCACAACAGTAAGGTGGAAGAGAGCTGGGAGATGATTCCTGTATGACCCCTAGGTCTCCACAGGCACATTATTTCAAGTGTGTTTGTGTACACACACCCACATGCAAAAGTGCACATATCCCATACACACATACACGAAAGAAAGAAAATTGCTAATCCATGTATTAACTATGTGTAACTGTTACTCTTAACTATTGCTGTGAGAGAGCATTCAAAATCAATCAACTTAAGGGAGAAAGGGAGATCATTTAATTTATGTTCTCCCAGAAGGGAGAAACATGGCACCATGGCTGGTGGTTGAAGCTGGGGGCAGGCTACATCACTGCAAACATCCACTAGGCTAGTGGGTGATGGCTGAATCCTGGAGGATTCCTGGAGAGTCTCTCTTCTTCTCAGGCAAGGAACAGACTCATGGCACTAATGCCGTAAGGGACTAGCGTGCTGGAGAACTCATGAGAAGCAGTCAGCTGGCCCTAGAGTACCATGAGGGGCTAGGACGCCAAGATGGCTGCCAGGACCAGGCATATTTACACACCTAGACAGGCCCGGGAGACTGGCTTTTTCCTCATTGGTTAACTCCCATTGGGGCCCAACCCAGTTGCTCTTGGGCCCACGTGGGCTAGATGTCAAATTGTTGGGTGTGAGAGGTATCTCCATAATCCCTTCATAGGGAAGTTGGCTATTTTATCTCTGGGAGGACTGGAGTCAGTTCCTCAGCAGGGGTGTTCCTTCAGGGTGATTCCAGCAGTGGGGGATGACTTCAGGAATCCTAAAGACCTTGAGAGATCCACCCCAGCATAGCTGCTCTAATCCTGCCTTAGTAGGAGCAAGTCCATGCGTCTGGGGAGATGAGCTAGTCTACAGAACAGAGCAAAGCACTCTGGAATGGAAACCCATGGTCTGGGGCAGGCCCAGCAGACATGTGAATTTCAGACTGCTTGTTACGACTTCCTCCATCTTCAGTGTTTTAGAAACCATTTCCCAACCCCATTTATTGCCTGAGCTTTTCTTTCTTTTTCAAACTTTCTCTCAGAAAAGGATGAGATAGTTCATCTCTATCCACAATATTAATGCTGTTAGGGAAACAGTCTCGCCAAATGTTACAAGGGTCCCTGTTCAGGGGCCAAATGTCCCAGGAACAACTGTCCCAATGATACAGCAGCGTTCTTGTGTTCCAGAGTTGAAGATTGAAACCAGAACACGTGTAGAGGATTGAAATAGAGTTGCGGAAGAGGGGGCGGTAAGAGTGTAAGAGCAAAAGGATGGGAGGGGCAATGATATATAAGATACTCTATACTAGTTAGGGCTGAAGCAATCATAATTGGACTTTGCATGCCCTGCCCATGGTCCAACACACTGCTGACCTCACAAAGTCTAGCATCTGCTAAAGGCACCAAGAGCCTTGGAGGTAAAGGATTGGCAGCCACAGTAGTGTTCCTATACCTAAGGGGAACACGGGAAAGGGTTCAGGGAAAGGCCACTGGGTCCTTGTACGTCATCGGAGAGGAGGGCCCAGAGGAAAATCAAACATGCACAAGAAAGGACTCTCTGGGAAGTGGGGTGGGAGGCACTGGGGGATGGGGAGGGAGAGGGGTGGGGAGGAGGGAGCAGGGGGTACGGGGGGAGGAGGAGGAAGGGAAGGAACTGGTGTACCTAATAAGTTTGTATGAGCTGAAATAAAAAAAAAAAGAAAAGAAAAATCAAAAAAAAAATAAAAATAAAATAGAGTTTATTAGAGGAGAGAAAGGCTGGAACTCATGGACTCCAGGTGTGGAGTGCCAGGAGGGGCTAGGGAACCCCAGAGAACTCATGGAGCTAGAAACAGACTCATGGCACTAGAATGCCATGAGAGGCAGTGCCCCAGAGAACTCATGGACTCCAGGCATGGATCCCAGGTATGGAATCCATGAGAAACAAGCAAAGAACAAACAGAACCCATGGCACTCGGAACGCCATGAGGGGCTAGGGCGCCAAAGATGGCTGCCAGGGTCAGGCATATTTACACACCTAGACAAGCCCAGGAAACTGGCTTTTTCTTATTGGTTAGCTCCCATTGGGGCCCAACCCAGCTTCTTTTAGGCCTAGGTGGGACTAGAGATAAAATTGTTGGATATGAAGAGAGGTCCCCGTAATCCCTTCATAGGGAAGTTGGCCATTATCTCTGGGATGGGAATTTCAAGGCCTTCAAAGATTTTAGAGACCTTAGAGACCCATCCCAGCATAGCTGCTCTAATCCTGCCTCAATGCTAAAAAGGTTTATTTCTTCCAGGGCTATTTATATCTGGATTACAAGCACTGGAATTATTGTTTGAGTATTGGAGTATTTTTACTGCTGAAAGATTATGTTAATTTCCTATCGTTCATATAGCAACTACCGCATTACATAACTTAAATGGTACAGAGCTGTTTCTTAGGTGTGAGCTTCATTTTCCCAATGCTGAATGAATACAGGAGCCAGACAAGGGGACTTTATGGTTGCTTACAATTCTTGGTTACATTTTATCAACATGGCGGGGAAGTTCATTCATACCAGTATCAGGAGTGGATGGAACTGGCCACACTATGTCCACAGAAAGGGCAAAGAGAAGGACATACTTTCTCTTTTGCCACAATGCCTGCAGGCCAATAATGCTGAAGTATTCCAAAACAGGGAACCGTCTTCTCCTCTTATCTAGGGAATGGCCCCGTGCACAACAGACAATGTCTTTCCACTTCAAACAGGGCTTCTCGGGGCTTGCCTTAACTACTAATTCTTCACAAATGTGTCTAAATGCTCAGCCCTGGACTGTCAAGTTGCCCAAGTGTGTCTAGCTGGCACATTCTTCAGGAGAATAGATGCTCAAAATGTCTTGGAAGGACAGACCCCGCCAAGGCTTTAGGTGAGAATCCATTTTCTTTTTCAGCTCCAAGAATGTGCCCACAGGGCTTGGCTGTGGTCCCAAATCTCTCTTGCTCTCCACATCAATTCCCTTTCCCAACTCTGACCCAGTTTTCCTTTATAAGGACCAAGATTAGACTGAACCCATTTTGATAATCCTAGATAATCTCCCTGTCTTGGTTTGAAATGTGTCCCCCCCAAGTCTCATGTGTTTGGGAAGCTCATGGCACCTTTGAGAGGTGGAGCCTTGCTGGAAGAAGGCAGTCACGCGGGATGGGCCTTGAGGTGGATTCGACCCACCCTACTTCCAGGAGAAGTCTGTTTTTGCAGCAAGCAGTCTGGTAGCTCTCAGCTCTTAGATGGATGGACTTCTCCAGCTTCTGCTTCCAGGCATGCCATGTCCACTGCATCTCCCCTCTGCAGCTGTAAGCTGAATAAATCTTCCTTTCTCCCTTAAGTTGCTTGACTTTGGGTGTTCTCTAACAGCAACATACAAGAGTAACTATTAAACTTCCCATGCCAAGATCCTTAATTTAATCACATTGCCTGAAGGGAGCAATGTCTAGATCTGGAATCTTTAGGAGGTGTGGGAGTGGGTTCATCTATCAGCTCCTTACTCAAAGGTTAGTTCTCATTTCTGCTAAAATTTGGGGAAGATGGAATAGTTCTATATTCTTAATAAAGTTTAGAATGTCCCACAGGTATAATGTTGAACACCTGTAATTCCAACACTTGGGAGGTAGATCAGGAGTGAAAATCATCCTCAGCTACATAGTGTGGGAAATTAGGTCTTTTTGATCAAACAACAGTGCCTCCATTTTGGCTCCAACCTTCATTTCATAAGAAACTCTCTAAGAATTGTTTACCCCTCCCATTTATCAAAACTTAAATGAAGGGGTCTTCTAACTCCCTCAACGCCTACCAGACGACAATTTGCTTGCTTCTGAGACTCTTGATTCTTAGGCGGTACGTGTCTCTTAGTCAACCATGAAGTAGAGTATGATCCCGAACCTCAAACCAAAGAGGTTAAAGGATAGATGCCCTGTTGAGCAGACTCCAGGTCAGAGTGCTTGTTAACTCTGCTTAGAGAGGCCGCACACCTTAATGCAGAAATAAAATTTGTCTTGTTGAGAAATCCTGGTCTCTTGAGTATCTTCTACTCCTGGGAGCTGTCACTTCCAATAATAAAATTTCAAAGGTCAGTCTGAGCTACATGAGATTCTGTTGGAGAGAGAGAGAGAGAGAGAGAGAGAGAGAGAGAGAGAGAGAGAGAGAGAGAGAAGAGAGGGAAAGAAGAAAGAATAGATTGCTCAAGCCAGTTGTATAATTTATCCTAATCCAGTAAGATAAGAAGTACTTTATGGAATTGTATTCTAAACGTGTGGTTACCATGGATCCTGTAACTCTGTAGTTTCTGATCTCTTTGCATTTTGAAAAGTGAAGGGCTAGTGAAGCAGCAATAACGGCCACTTGAGTCAGGAACTTCGAAGACTGGACACCATCGTTTATCAGAAGAGAGGGAAGGCGCCATGCTTGCTGCCCTCCGAGCTTGCCAGTGATGTGTTTTCCTTTCTGATGTCTGGCGGAGCCATCCTGTTCCCGATTTCCAGAACTTGGGGAGCTTACGCCCTACTTGAACTGCTCTTCTTCCAGCTTCTCCTCTTCTTCCTTTTCAGTGAACTGAAGCTGTTTTCAAGTTACCAAGATCCAATTTTTAAAGGTCTATGCCATACCGACCTAACAGCTGTCAGTTCACTTCACTAGCTCCTGCCAACTTTTTTCAAGTCCTAATGCGTCCAAATTACATTTAATATTAATTGAAAAAAATGAAATTAACAGACTCACACCTGTTTACCTGTTACCAGTAGCTGACTGAAATAATTATTTCAGCGGCAATCTTTCAGAATGGCAAGGAATGTCAGTCTGTTGTAAGGGCTAAGCACATAGTAGGCAGTTAGTATTTTTAAATATTGTTCCCTCGTTGGAGGTTAACTTCAGTTATGCAGATGAAGATTTGAGAATAAGAATCAAAGCTTGGATAACTTGAGACCAGTTCAGCTAGGCAAGCCAGTGTGAATCACAATTGTTCAATCAATTGGACATGACAGGGTTTCCTTCTAGACTTCAGACTTGACAGTAGTCGAGGTGTGAACAAGGCATCTTATTTAAAACGTTCTGAATTTAGATCTGTAGTGAATAGAACATGATTTTTTTTTTTAATTGCTTAAAACTGAAAATTAGTTGAAGAAACACGGAGTTTGGATCTAGTAGTTGCCATGATAATGGCATGAGATTGCTCAGGCAGTATATCGAGTTCTGGGACAAAACTGTTCTCAAAGACCTTTGAAAGAGCGGAAATGAAGCTAATGTCGAGTCCTGGCTTTAAAAGTGACTGACGCTGGTTAAAATCTCGGCTCCCCGAAATCCCTACGCTTCAAGAATCTGGATCTTGGAAGCAGTTCAACGTTCTTCTTCCACAAGAGGCAGCAGCTGCTAGAGGGGCCGCGGGCTCCCATTGGGTGGAACGCGGTCACACACTCGCCGCTCCCCAGGGGGACCCGGCCGGCCCGATCCCGGCTCGGGTGGGCTTGTGGGGACCCCCGCGGCCGGCCCTCGGCTCTTCCACTGCTCGGAAGCCCCCGGGAAGCCGCGCCAAGAGCAAGCCAGCCGCTCCCCAGCGCCCCCCGCGGCCCCGCCCACTCGGGTGTAAGGGGCGTGACCAACTCCTCCTGGAGCCCCGCCTCCCCGACCACGCGCCAGAGAGAGGAAGTGACGTCAGGACAAGGCCACTTCCGGCGGGCCGAAACTAGGAAGAAACTTGGAGCTGCCCAGGCGCCGCGGCCGCGCGTTGCCGCCGCCGCTCTGCCCGAGTCGGGAGGCCTGGCCATGGGGCGGCGCCGGGCTCGCTCGGCCTAGGCTCCCCGACGGGCCGGGGGCGGCCGGGCGGCGTGGCCGCCGCGCTCGCGGGCCCCCTCCGGCCGCGGCTCCGGCATCATGAACATAGACGTGGAGTTCCACATTCGCCACAATTACCCCTGGAGCAAGTTGCCGGCCAACGTGAGACAGGTACGGCCGGCACCGCGCCGGGCCCGCCCCGCCCGCACCTGTCTCTCGGCGGCCGGGCCCCGCTCGGCCTCCCGCAGCTGCGCCCGCCGCTCCCGCCTCGCTCGGGCGCCCGGCGCAGGGCGGGCGGCGAGCTCCCGTGTCCCCGGACCCTCCCGCGCCTTTGCCCGCCCGCCGGCTCTGCCCATGCGACATTTAAAACAAGGACCCCGGCCTGCAGAAAGAAGTTCACGGTGGTCGGGGGGGGGGGCGAGGATGGATGCGCTGTGAAGGCGCCGCTGCTCGCCGTACCTTCGTATAGTGGTATAGTGGAAGCAAGATGCGTAAAAGTTGGAGGATGTGCAAGAAGCAGCATTTAAACTGGGTCCCGAAGGGCAAATAACAGTAAATAAGAGAGTAAAGATTTTCTTGGGGAAGAGAGATTGATTTCAGCAGCTTGACTCGGTCAAGAACAAGCTTCCACAGTAGGGGCCAGCGAGTATCAGATCAGAGATCAGCAAAGGTTGCCTAGTGTCCACATCGATGTTCTGAGGGTTTGGTGAGTGTAGGGCGGTCATGGAAGAGGCTGGGGAATCGGCAGGACCTGGTTTTGAAGGGTTCGTGTGACTTGTGTTGTTGGACTTTAACCGCAACACGAGATAAGCTTATTAGTGATGTGTGACTAAGAGAGTGTCCCGAGTATCAGTGCTTTATTCTGGGTGCAGATAATTTGCAGCAGTCAAAGAGCCTGTCCTGGAGTTGATGCTTTAGCAAAGAAGTAAGCTAAAGGGATGTGGGAGCCAGCAAGGCGGTTTGAAATCTTATGAAAGCAGTGGTATGTACTACGTTGGGGCACTCTTTTTGATCCGATGCTGCCTGGTTGAGAGTGGCATTGTTTTCCTTTGGTAATTGGCAGGGGTGGTATTTTTGGAAGACTGGATGGCTT
The DNA here is from genome assembly GCA_023101885.1 of Typhlomys cinereus. Taxonomy (NCBI): domain Eukaryota; kingdom Metazoa; phylum Chordata; class Mammalia; order Rodentia; family Platacanthomyidae; genus Typhlomys; species Typhlomys cinereus. The sequence goes on along the minus strand of JALPQD010000472.1, from coordinate 307,064 downwards.
AAAGATTATTCTGGTTTGCTTAGATTCCCACCCCAGACTTAGGAAATAACTGAAGCTCTGGTGAGTGTCACATGACAGAGAAAATGCTATTTGATTTAAGACACCAAAACACAACATGAAGTGGAAAGACAAGGGACTCGGGATTCTTGGATATCTAAGTGGCTGTTCATGCAGGGTTTATCTGACACTGGAAGAAGCAAGGCCCAAACCTGAAGGAACAGTTTGGATGAGGGCTTTGGTGAACAGTTTTGCTGTTCAGAGTTCTCTGGCATAGCTAAAGACAACTGGAGAGCAGCAGTCTTTCTGTATTGGCACCTTTTCTCTACTCTTCATCAAAATAAATGTGAAAGATGACTCGATTATGCCCAACATGAATAGTAACTTTAGTATTGGCAAAAGGCTTTCTAAAACATACTTGTGATTATTAAATCGTAGGACAGTGTTAAAGTCTAAATATGAAATTAAACCGATTCTTGTGTGTGTGGCTTAAAAAGCTGGCTGTTTTAGGATAAACATGCCCATTTGTGATTGTCCCACAAGTGGTCTGAACAAGTTTGCTTGCTTGGACTGTTCAGCCTCACACCTGTTTCCTGAGGTCAGGCTTCCTCTTAGATAAAAATCAACTTTCTGTCTTTTGCAGAGGAGCAGAGTATCCTGTCCACTCCCCTGGGGCGAAGCTTCTAAAAAAAAAATGCCAGTCTTGTCACTGTCTCTTTTATATCAACAGCTTCTTTTCTTTTAATTTCTTTTTTAATCTTTAACAGTTTCATATTTTTATACAGTGAACTTATGTTCATTTCATGTTGCAAATTCTTTTTTTAAATTTTTTTATTATTCAATTGTGCATGTGTGCGCATGTGTATGTATGTGTGTATATATATACACGTGTGTGTGTGTGTGTGTGTGTAGAACCATGGGCAAATTCGGGAACCACCATGGATGCCTCCACCTCCTCCTTGTTTACTCTGCCCCGGGATTCACAGACTCTGCCCTACCAGGACCAGAAATGCAGCCCCCCCCCCTTCCGCCCGGCGTCTAGGATCCTAACTCAGGACCTTCTGCCTGCAAGGCAGAGGCTTAACCCCTGAGCCACCTCTCCAGCCCCATGTTGCAAATTCTTTTTGACTCACCTCGTTCCTGACTTAAAGCCAGAGTAGTGTTGGCTCTGTTGCTGTGTACCATATGTCTCACCTGTCTCAGTGCTATTGCCACCATGGGCATTTTCTGATCACATTTACTCCTTGAGTTTTGTACCCTGAGTGCCTAAATGAGGCTTTTGATATTTGTCAAGCGTAATGATGGTACCTGTTTATGTTCCTAGGTAGCTAAAGTCCATTCAGTTTGAAAGTGGGGGATATTCTTTGTATGGAGAGTTTGTCTTTTGTCATTATAAATGCTAAAGACTTTGATGTGATGATGTCCAGTAAGTGTTGATGAGTTTAATTTGGAAATGACTCATTTCCCTTTCCTGAAGGCCGGGGGAAGGAAGGAGAATCAGATTTTCAAAAAATGTCTTAAGAAGCCAGTTCTTTTTGTATGGATCAGATGAATCTTTTTGTGATACGAGTCTTAAACTATATAAAAAAATTGTGGATAGTGGGTTAGTGGTTTGCGATGCATATCAGTGGGAGCTGGACATGCGAAAGGCCTTTGGTTCAACCTCTGGCACAAGGGAAAATGTAATTAGGGCCATTGTTTAGGGATTTTTTTTTTTGTAGTTTGCCACTACTGGCATGCATTGTTCAAAATAGTTTGTTGTCCTGTATTTAAAGGGAAATCTTGGATGGGGAGATGGCTTAAGCATAAACAAGCCTGACGACCTGAATTTGGTCCCTAAGAACCCATGTAAAAAGCCAAATTCAGAGACAGGCATCTGAAATCTCATCATTCCTACAGGAGACAGGAGGCTAAGATGGGATTGACCGGAAGCCAGCCTGGGGTGTGCTGCACAGTGCAGGACGAGGTGGGAGGCAAGAATTGACTCCTGAAAGTTGTCCTCTGACCTCTGTATACACGCTGTGTCACATAAGTGCTTGCGAAAGTCCTGAGGTTTTTAGGAACAGTGGCTATAGAAAGCCTTCTTTTAGGATAATCTGCACAGTGACTGTTTAGAGCTAATGTTTATAGCTAACTCCCGTGCTGGCCTTTTATCTGGTGCAGTTCCAGTTGTGCGCAGCCTGACTTCATCTGCCAGACCTTGTCTGATGAGCATTATCTTAGTATGTTGTTGTCATCAACACCCCCCCCCCAGTTCTGTGAACTACCTCTAGTAACAGTAATGTTTTAAATTGGTGGGAGATTTGGGGATGGGGAGTCACAGTTTCTATCTAGGGAAAAATAAAATGAACTTTTGCTATGATTTTTTTAGGAATTTGTCTGCACACTGTAGTTTGATTGATCAGTACCATCCATATATGTCAATGCCTTCATTTGGCGGTAGCCTCCATCCTGGCTGTAGGATGTGACTTCTCTTTTTTTTTTAATTTTTATTTTATTTTATTTTATTCAATTGTGCATGTGTGTGTATGTGTGTGTGTGTCTGTGTGTGTGTGTGTGTGTGTGTGTAGAACCACAGGCAAATTCAGGAATCACCATGGACTGCCTCTACCACCTCCTTGTTTACTCTGCCCTGGGATTCACAGGCTCCGCCCTACCAGGACCAGAAGCGCAGGCCGCCCCTGCTTCCGCCTGGTGTTTATATGTGGAGTCTAGGATCCCAACTCAGGACCTTCTGCCTGCAAGGCAGAGGCTTAACCCCTGAGCCACCTCTGCAGCTCCTTTGTGACTTCTCTTTAACCTGTGGTAGACTCATTGGATGCAGGAAAGAAGATCCTTGATTTTTTTTTCACATCCTGTCCTGCCAGAGCATCCAGTTGTGGCCAGTTTGCCTTAAATGGAAGATGGGTGTGTGGACATTTGTTTTGGCTTTCAAAACCCTGTGAATAAGAAATGTAATGAGCTGCATCCTCAGATTGATCTGTCATTAAAGGCGTGTAGTTTCACTTTGAGTGTTAGGAAAAGTGAACCTTGTAATTAGAAGGGAAAAAAGCAGTCAGACTTTTAAGTTTATGGCCACAGGAATGTAATTTTGGCTGTAGTCAAGCACATTTATTCTTTACTTTCATGCATTCCAACTTTGATCTTGAAACACTAAGTGGATAGGTAGGAAGTATTTTGCTTCTTCAGTATAGTCTGTGGAATATGCATTACTGATATGGTGACCACTGGCTGAAAATATTTCCCAATTCTTGATTTGGCCTGGATATATACAGACATTTTCCTACTGTTATTCCATGTAACTTCTTACAGCATGTAAGTTACTAGGTTTTGTAAATGAGCTTGAGATGCTTTGGAGTACATGGGAGGATGCAGGGTGTGTGTAGGTTGAATGCAGATACTTTGTGTGAGGCCCATGCTGGCCCATGCTGATTTTGGTGTCTTTGGGGTGGTGGGACCAGTGCTCTATGGGTACCAGTGAGTAGCTGTATGTCAGCACTCCAACGTTATCTAAATGCTTGTTAGGGAAGCCATAAGGAAATGGCGTTTTCAAGAAGCTCTATGAAAGTACATCTGTAGAAATCGTCACCTCTAGTAATTATAGCTCTTAGTTTGACTCTGAGTCAGTCCGTTCATCATTAATTGTTCTGCTTGAATTTAAATAAATTTTAGGTATGAGAACCTACCCATCATCCGTCTGTCCATCCATTTGTCATCATTCACCTAACTCACTCAAACTGATTTGGAAGGAAATCTTTAAGTACAGTTTTGTTAACAAGTGAAATCAGAGTCATATTTGATATTAAATATTTTAAGTAATTTTTATGAGCCCATCTAGAGTATTTCGTTTTAGTATCATAACAGGAAAGTTGGCATAATAAAACTTACAAAAATACTCTATTCAGTTCTGGAAATTAGTGTACCAGGATAAAATTAGAGGTCATGGCTTTTAAGTTTTGCGGCAGAAAATGTGCTTGCTGTTCATTTGGAAGATATTTTAATATCTTTGTGAAATTTCTTTTAGAGTCTTGGAAATTCACAGCGTGAATATGAGAAACAGGTTGTCTTGTACAGTATCCGCAATCAGCTACGTTACAGAAATAACTTAGGTAAGTGGGAACATGTTCCTATTGGCCAGGATGTCTTAACTGACTTTCGAAACCTCTCCTATATTTACATTATGTATTTGTCGCTCTGAAATTATCCCATGTATGGACCTTAAGAAGTCCATACTGGTTCATTCTACTTAACAGCAAGAAGATTTTTCTTGTTGTAATACTCATGAAAATTTCCTTTTAGAGGACTGCTAATAGATTGATTTTTTTTTTCTATTTTTTTTTTTCTACAGAGTGTTAATCTTAATTCCTTGTCTTTTTTATCTGAGTGAGAAAATGCACCAGAGAAGGGCAAGTACTGCAGTCCTAATGGTTTTCACAGTTTGGTTTTGTATTGTCAACATAAGTTTTCTAAGTGATCTAACTTGGATGAAAAAATATAATTCCTGGAAAAAATCTTAACTGTAGTTGGTCATATTTTTTTTAACTCCATTAAAAATTTTTTTTTCAGACTGGTTTATTTTGTTGCCTTGTGATGTGCTTAAACATATTTCAGAAAGTTTTTCCATACGAATATATATCATTGAAATCAGAGAGCTTCTATTTAAAAACTAAAACGTAGGGGTTGGAGAGAGAGCTTGGTAGTTAAACTACTTGCTATGTAAGCATGGGGACCTAAATTCAGTCCCCAGCAGCAATGTAAATAGTTGGAGGAGGCGGCAACTGGGGTGGATCCTTGGAGCTTAATGGCCATTCAGTTTACCTAACTGGTGAGCTTTTGGCCTCAGCAGTGGACAGCACTTGAGGAATGACATTTGAGGTTCACATTTAGCCTCCACATTCATGCTTACAGGTATGTCTGTGTACGTGTACACACACACACACACACACACACACACACACACACACACACAAGCTGGGTCTGGTGTTTTGGCCTCCACACTCGTGCTTACAGGTATGCCTGTGTACCTACACACACACACACACACACACACACACACACACACACACACACACACAAGTTGGGTCTGGTGCTGTCCAGCCTCCACACTCATGCTTACAGGTATGCCTGTGTATGTACACACACACACACACACTCTCACAGAGTCTGGTGCTGTGGGCCTATATTTGGGAGGACTGCAAGTTTAAGTCCTGCCTGGCCTACATAGAGAAGTTAAAGGCCAGCCTGGGTAACTTAGTGAAACCTGCTTCAAAAGAAAAAGCAACTTGAGAACTGAGTATATTATAGTCCAGGGACAGAGTGCTTATCAAACATTGGCCAGGTCCTGGTTTCAGTCCCTAGTACCACAAAAGCAGAATAAAACAAAGTTGTACTTTATGGAAAACTAGTATGCAGTTTGGCTGTGTTACAGAGTATACTTACTGCTTTTGTAACTTTCATGGTTCCATGCTTATTTTCTGATTTGATAAGAATTCTTTAGGTGTCCTATGATAGATACACTTACTAAACTTTGTGAAGACTTTTGTGATGTAATTGTTGCTTAGAATAATTTATTTGTTCTAGATTAACTTAAACACTGCTTTAAGAATTAATATTGGCTTATAAGTTATTTCATGTTATATTTATGGTGAATATGTAGCAGTTAAACCCTGAAAGAACTATACAGTTTCTCTGTTTCTTGTAGTTAAACATGTCAAGAAAGATGAACGCAAATACTATGAAGAACTACTGAAATACAGTCGAGATCATCTCATGCTGTACCCTTACCATCTATCTGACATCATGGTGAAGGGCCTGCGGATCACACCATTTTCCTACTACACTGGGATCATGGAGGTGAGCTTACAATGAGTGAATCGTTAACAGAGGCGATAACCTGTTTCTCAGTTTTCAGCTGAAATGGCTGTGGTTTCTGCAAGGGTAGTATACAGAGGCTGGCTGTACATAGACTTGTCATTGTTGATATTTCACATTGGAAAGACCTTTAAAGGTGTTGCCCTTCCTTTGTGCTGTTATACCAATCAGACACTTAGTGGTCTGTACACAATTATTGCTTTTAATATATAATAGGTTGGAAATGTGGGTTATATAATTGATTAGTTAGCTAAGAGAAACTTAACTGTAAAAACCATAAAGGATCAATGATATGCAAGATACTCCACACAAGTTAGGGCCGAGGTAATCATAATTTGCATGACCTGCACAATACCGGCATAGCATCGACCCCCTAAAGTCTAGCATGGATCACAGGAACTAAGCAAGGGATTAACAGCCACAATAGTGTTCCTATACTAAAGGGGAACACAAGAAAGAGCTCCAAGCAATGCTACTGAGTCCTTACACTCATCAGAGAGGAGGACCCAAAGGGAAGTTTGACATTTACACTAAAGGATTATCCGGGGGGGGGGGGCACTGGGAGAAAGAGAGGGAGGGGGGAAAGGAAAGAGAAAAGGGGGGAAGGAGAAAGGGGGTCTGGGGAGAGGTGGAGGGAGGAGGGGACGGGGTACCTATTGTTTGTATGAATGGAAAAAAATAAATAAATTGATTTAAAAAAAAACCCATAAAGGATGACACAGACCCAACATTCTATAATACTCTTGTCAATAAGGATAGATGTACTAGTTGCCATGACCATTAATCTTCATAATTATTAGCTTTTAGTTTTTAGCTTTTTCCCCAAAGCCAGTTTATGCTTGACTTGTGCAAATAACTGTAATGTTAGTTTATACAGTTTTAAAGGAGCTTTCTGTAAAGATTGACAATGTGTCTGGACTTCAGCCTGTTTAGTCATGTTGAATGCTGCCATCTTGGGTTCTCTAGATGCTGGAAGAACAGAGACGCATAGAACCAAAGAAGCTGAGAACAGGTGGCTCCCTTCGCCCTGTGGCTGGCGCCCTTGACTGTGAGCTGCCTCTGTGAGCTGCTCTGGGCACTTCTTATGGGCACTTTTCTAGTTCCGTTCTTCTTAGATTCTTGTTTTTGAGGTCTGATAGTCTGAGTAGCATGATGAAGAAGTAGGGTGTGTGGCAAAGGTGGCAGCAATTGTGTTACTGCTGCCTCTTCGATTCCTTTTCTGCAGTGTTTGGAGATAGATTTTTTGTGTCTGTGCCAGCCTTCATCTCAGTTACTTTCACATGCTCATGGATCTCAGGGGTTTGTTCTTATATCATTGTGTGTACTTCCTGGGTTGAAAATGGTCTTATCCTGAGTAAGAAATTGGTTATTATGGAGAAACAGATTGGGATTAGAAAAAGCTGGATAATTGTTGAGATCAAAATAGCAAAGATTACCAATTAACTTGTTCTTTCTTACTGGTGCATATTTTGGATAGTGCGGGTGGAGTTGACACATTGTTTGGCCTAGGATGTACAATGGATTTTGAACTCTAGAAAGGCTAAGTTTGAACTCTAATAGAGGCATTCCTTCAAAGCTTCCATGGGACACATAAGCTGCAAGCAACTGTCTAGTATTCTTTCACAGTGTTTTAAGAAACTGAGACCCAAATTTCTGTCCTGCAATTACAAGTTGGGGCTGTGGGCTAAGCACTTCAATGTTGCATGCATGCTTTAAGGTATCAGCTATGAATGAGATTCCTGCTTCCAGTATCAGTTACTATTACTCTGACTATAGCAATATGTATTTATACATGCTTATAAAGAGATTTGCATTTCAAATTTTCTATTTCTTTTCTTCGTAACAGGACATCATGAACAGCGAGAAGAGTTATGATTCATTGCCTAATTTTACTGCTGCTGACTGTAAGTGTTCAGTGTTACAGAAGTAGTGGTAGCTTGTGTCTTTGTGCATGCCTGTGGTCGTCTGGGTTGACCAAACAAGGGAAGAAAACCTATACACAGTAATTTTGTAGCATCATACAGTTTCTAAAAATCTAATTTGCTGAGGTTTCACTGCGCTCATTTTAATGAAGTATACATTTAACATGAGATAGTTTTGCCAAAAGTTTATGCTGAGAAGTATACTTTTACGTCTTAAGATCAGGAAGACTTCTGCTTTATTTTTTTCCTAAACTTCATTGCTTCGAAAGATTTAAAATAGGAAGATACTTTATGAAAAGTTATGAAATAAAATGCCTAAACTATAAATAGAAATGTAGCATTACAGAGTATTTTATAACATACAAAGGCAGAAATATAAAGGGACTGTATACAGTACAAAAACTTAACTAAATTTGTAGTTCCTGGTTATGAGGACCATATTACTATGCAAATCTTCCAATGCAGCAGGCAATATTTTTCAATTAGCTGTGAGTGATAACATGTTGTAGTAAATCTGTGGCCACCTCTGCTGTGATCACAGCAATATGCCGAATCTTATTTCTGAATTTTCCACCATTGAATTTGTCAGTTGACTCAAGCACTTCAAGCTAAACGTAGTAATAATTGGGCACGTACAAGTTCCAAATCATGATTGGAATTCCAACTCAAATCAGTCAAGAGTTTAATGGTAGCATTTGCATATAAGAGAGAACATGTGGTTTACCTGTGTCTGTGATATCTCATCAAATATTATATTTGTATGTATAAATATATAGTTATGCTTTTTAAGTTTATTCTCCAATAGCATTATAATAAACATCAACTTTCATGAATTCATTTCTCCCCATGTTTAGTTTTCATTTATATTTTATGAGAGGAATTCTTTTTAATTTGATATTGCCAGCCAGTAATTAAAAGAGGAATACAATCTGAGGGCTTTTCTGAAGTTGAAAGTATATTGACATTTCAAGTGATATTAAATATTTTTAAAGGAAAGACTTTCTTTCAGGCTTGCGGCTTCTTGGCATAGGAAGAAACCAGTACATTGACCTTATGAATCAGTGTAGATCATCAAAAGTAAGTTATTTCCCTGACACTCTTTCCTCTTCTCAAGTTTGAGGATTTTTTTTAAAGAAGTGGTAGAAATATGGAACTCCACTTTCTTGAACCAAATTAAATGTAATTAACAAGGAAACAATAAATTCTCAACATTCTCTAGACTAAAAGCTTTTATATGATTAGTCAATCAAAAGTATTTACATATCGAACATTTAGTATTAGAAATGAATTTTCCTTTGCTTGCCTTTTTATTTGCCTATTCTAGCTTCAGAATTTACTTGATATGTGAAAAGTACATATTTTCAAATGTAATTTTTAACCTTGGTTTCATTTGAAGTATTTCTGGATTCACCTTGAGGTTCAACAATTATTACTTCAAAATAGTCTATTTATTGAAATAAAAATGTTTCTATATCTAGTATAGTTAAGATTTAACATATTAGAATTAGCCTTTTATAATATATGGCTGATATAGATGAATGTGATAATCTTAGGTCAACTCCCAATTCTCAGATATTTGTACCATTGTAGAAATTCTTCAGAAGAAAAACTGCCCGTGACCTTCTACCAATAAAACCAGTGGAGATTGCCATTGAAGCATGGTGGGTGGTGCAGGCTGGCTATATCACGGAAGATGACATCAAGGTAGAGCACTTTAAAGATTGAAACTGTAGTTTTTAATTTTTAACCTATTTTGCGACTTTAATTACAATTCTGTAATATTTTTAAAGTAAGTAACAAGGAATTAAACTAGTTTAAAATTTAAGATGACTTTTGTAATTGGAATACTGATGGAGTTTCCAAGATACTGTTTAACGGTGAGAGAGACTAATTTGGTTCAAGCACAGTATCGGGGGCGAGTTTCATATAAGGCGGTATGGTGCCACAGACACTTGCCTCTGTCACTTTTAACTTCCATTGCAGTTGGGTGGAAAGCGTTGTTTGTTCTCAGATGAGGAAAGTAAACATAAAGCAGCTAATTAAATGTCTTAAGTCATAATGGTGGGAAAAGCTCAAGGTCGTAGTCATGAAGGCAGCTTCCTGTGGTATGTGGTTATCACTGTTGAGTTTCTTTACAGAAGTAATGGCAGGTGTCTGGCAGGGTGATAGAGTTAGAATCAAGAGAAACTTTTTTCCCCCAGAAGTCTGGCCACATTGGCATTTGATGTAAAAGTCTCCTACATAAAGTTGATGAATGATGACCTTAGAAATTTTGCTTCTGAGTATGTTCTTAATGGAGCTGTGAGACTACTGTAACTTTCATGTGTACTTTAGTGAGGGATTCTCTGTTGGTACCATATTTAGTACTGTGTGATGGTTATGTGAATAGTTTTTTTGTTTGTTTGAATTCTATAGTGCTAAGTGATGAATGTTAGTTCATTCACTCCATGTAATCAGTCATTGATTTGGATATGGGTAGATTTTAGCCGAGTAGGAATGAATTAACTTGAACAGGACTTAATTGAAAATATCTTGCTTTTCTTAGATATGCACTTCACCTGAGAGATGCGCTATTGATAAGATCATCGATTCAGGCCCTCAACTCTCTGGATCCATAGAATACAGTGTAGTACATAGTAAGTGGTTAGTAATTTTGTTAGCATAAAAACTTGTAAACAATCCACAGTATTTATCAGTGTTTACCAACTGGATTCAAACAAATAGTGTCTGTTTCTACGTCATGTTATTTGAAATGTGATCTGAAGCCTATTTTTTGGTGTGGATACAACTAGAGATTTATCAGATGATTGGGAAGAAAAACTTTGTAGTTCTAAGCATATGTAAGAAAGCAGGATTTAGAAAATTTAGTTTTTTCTTGTTACTTTTTTATTATTATTCAATTGTGTGTGGGGTGTGTGTGTGTGTGTGTGTGTGTGTGTGTGTGTGTGTGTGTGTAGAACCAAGGGTGAATTTGGGAATCATCGTGGACCACTTCTACCTCCTTTTTTTTTTTTTTTTTTTTTTGCTCTGCCTGGGGATTCACAGGCTCCACCCACCAAGATCAGAAGCGCAGGCCGCCCGGCTTCTGCCAGGCGTTTGTATGTGGGATCCAGGATCCGAACTCAGGACCCTCTGCCTGCAAGACAGAGGCTTAACTCCTGAGCCATCTCTCCAGCCCCTCGTTACTTTCTTTATATAAAATTCAGTTGTAAGATTCTTTACAGAAAGTCACAAATAGACTTTAAAGAGGAGTGGCTGTTTTGTGGTGTCTAAAACAAGATAACTTTTGCTTTCTTTAGGTTTGTATAACAAGGGGTTTATCTATCTGGATGTGCCTATATCAGATGACAGTTGTATAGCTGGTAAGTCTCTCTATTTTTCACTGCGTTTCGAGTGGCTGCTTGAGGTTGAGCACATGTTATCCCAATAAATTCAATACAGATCATTCTAGATTTTAGATACTAGGATTTCTAAAGAAAAGCATTCTTTTTTTTATGTTGTAACCCATTGTCATACTTTGACTTAAATGACTTTTCATTTTTTATTTTAATAGAACATTATATTAAAATAATAGACCTTCCAGGTAAGTATTTTATAGTCCCGAATGAAGTCACTGTTTTTTAGGTTTTAAATGGTAGAAACAACTATTTAAAAGTTAGGTATTTGTTATATATATGTTTTCCATTGTTCTTGAGCTATTATTCTTGTTTATGATTTTTAAATCATGCTGAAATAGTTAACATTTTTGAGATGAAATATAGAGTCTCAAATTCCTGGGAATGATGATCGTTAGGTTCATGTAGTGTGCCCTGAGCTTTGCTCGAGTTAGCATATGCTCGTGATTCTTTATGATGCTTTTGTTTTTGGATGTTGGGAATCATACAGCACAGTGACTTGGACTTGCTACACACAGCTGCATTTCTAGCCCAGTAATGCATTTTGAACCATATGCAGACAGGATTTGATTTTTAATCTTAGAAAGACAGTTAAAAAGAAAACAAAATACTAATTTGAATTTGTATGTTGATGGTGTAACAGACAGGCAGTTAAGGTTTAATTTGCAAACTTTTTAACAAGGAAGTTATTCTGGAAGAGAGAAGTGGTAGTGGCTTCCTGTCACTGTTGAAAAATATGAAAACATTATTTAGTTCCTATCTGATAAACTGACATTAACTTATTTGAGATTCACAGAAAAATTAGATTTGTATTTGATTGGTTAATTTTAGCCTGTTGTAACTGCTGACAGTTTGAATACTTATTCACATTAGTTCTTTTGAAGCAGGGTCATAACCCAGGCTAACCTTAATTTGCTATGTAACTGAGACTGATCTTGAATTCCTGATCCTTCTGCCTCCATCTTCCGCGTATTAGTCTTGTAGGTATGTGTCACCACAGCTGGCATTATGTTTGAAAAAACAAGGAAGGGCCAAATGGATGGTTTCTCCATTGCAGTAGTACATTCTGCCATGTTCAGTTAACTGCTGGCCATTTTGAGTGATACAGACCCTTGCATTTGCACCTGCTGAGTCACCATACTTATTACCATGTTACCTTCCTTGACTGGGAATCACCCACGACAGAAAAGCCAGCAATATGGAAATTCAAATCAAATTTAGCACAAAGACACCTTATAAAGAGGCATTTCTGATACGTCTACAAAAAAGAAACATTAGATGGTGAAGCAGTGCTTACAGAGGAAGAAATGCACTCGGTGTGAGTGCATGGGTACATGAGAGGGGGTTGGGGGAGAGAGAGACTGTGTGATTTTGTGGAGGCAGCAGTCAGCAGGCATTATTTCTCAGCTGCTGTCCACCTTGTTTTTTGATCCTGGGTCCTTTGCTGGCCTGTAGCTTGCCAAGTAGGCTAGGCCAAGATGCCAGCAAGCCCCAGGGCCAGCTGTTGCCATCTCTCCAGTGCACACATTGGCTTTCTGTGGGTTCTGACGATCAGACTCAGGCCCCATTGTATGTTGTTGTATGGCAAGTACTTTATCACTGAGCTATGATCTCTCCAGCCCAAGAACTGCTTTTAGGGGAATAATCTTTTTTTTTTTTTATTATTAAAAATTGAATTATACATTTTAAAATTTTTTACCAGTTCCCTCCCTCCCCCCTCCTCCCCCTCCCCTTCCCCCAGTGTCTCCCCCCCAATTCCCAGAGAGTCCTTTATTGTGTACGCCTAACTCTCCACTGGGTCCTCCTCTCCGATGACATATAAGGACCCAGTGGCATTTCCATAAGCCCTTTAGGGGAATAATCTTGAAAGATTATGTTTGTTAAAATTATTTATTCCATTACTATTTTGCTCTCTGCCTGTGTGTTTTAGTCCTTTCAGTGCCTGTGGGTTTCTGAAATGTTTTGATGAAATAACTGTAGTCTAAAAGTTTTTAAGAACTCTTAAATCTGTGGTCTTATTTATAACTTACTTTTCTACTTGAAATGAAATAATGGTGTTAGGATAACTGATATCAACCTTTTTAGAAAAAAAAACCCAGAAAACAAAAAAATCTTCAGTGGCAGTCTGTACTTCTGGTCCTGGAAGGCAGAGCCTGGGAAACTCCAGAGCAAAGCAAATAGGAAGTAGAAGCAATCCAGTGTGATTAGTCACCCTTAGGCCTCCACAGACACCACACAGCGCCCTCTGAACTGCATAGACACACAGAGAGACACACACAGACACGTATACAAAAACAACTAAAACTTAAAAAAAATTTACTCTTTGGCTGGAGAAATGGCTCAGGGATTAAGACTTCATAAGCAGAAGTTCCTGAGATTGGATCTCAGGTCCCACATAAAAATGCCAAGCAGAAATAGTGGCAGCCTGTACTTCTGACCTTGGTGGAAAATCCCAGAGTGAAATAAAAAGGAAGTGGAAGCAATCCAGGATGATTCCTGAAGTCGCTCTTGGTTCTCCAAGCATATACACATACACAAACACACACACACAAAAAAAATAATAAAATTTACTCTTGAAAGGAAGCATGATTTTTATCTTGTTAAATTTCCCTATGTGTGTATCTGGTTTTGATACTTCCCCCCCACTGATACCATATTTTTTGGATTATAGCGGCCTAGATCAGGAGGGCGATTTAAACTTTTCCACTTGCAGCCTTTTGCCCAAAAGAAATTTTTATGCAAATTTTATGAACTAGGTAGGCAAATTAAACATGTACTGATAATAAATCATAAATTCACTTGAAACAATTTTTGATATGCATATAATTTTGCCAATTTATTAAAGATGAAAGCAAATTTGCATATAAATGAAATGGCTGTTCTTGTTTTTATATAAATACATAATATAGCAGAAGTATGGTTAGGGCCATTTCAGAAACTGTAGGAAATGCTATCAAAATCTACTTAATACTTTTTCTGTGAAACTTTTGTGTTACTCAAATAGCAACTTTTAAAGCATTCTATGATAATATAGTTCAAAGATACACTCATTTTGATACATATTCATGCATACCCTATGCATTCAAAAAAAAGTCCAGAGATGCCTGGTTCTGTCAATTAGAAAACTGCAGGAGCCAGGTCTGTTAATAATCTAGTTTTTACCTGTTGAGTTATGTCATCTTTTTTGTTGTTAGGACTAATTTAGGATTGTCCTAGAGCCAAGGGACACCTTTTTGGGCTGCTGTGATCTAGAACTCCTCTTTCCCAGGATATTTTAAAAGGAAGTGAACACCAGGGAAAATAAGGAAAGTCATTCTCCTTTATTGACTGGGCAGAACTTGCTAGTAAATCAGATTAAAGCATTTGGATCAAAGAGGTGGAGATAACATAAGTATGAATGAATGTTTGAGTGCAGAACAAAAGGTATACTGCCCAGTGGCCTCTGAGAAGTGACCTCTAACCACCAAAAAGGTGACTGGTGTTCTCCTGTGTAAGTGGCAGTCATGCAGATGAATTACTTCTCAGGGTAGAATGGGGGTGATGGGAGAGTGGCCTGAGAGCCCAAACTTGCCATTCACCTGCCTCGCAGTAGCCTCTCAACTCTTCCCTGTAGTCTTTTGCTGCTCTGTTTTCACTCAGTGCACCCTACTGCCTGAGAGGCATCAACAGCACCACATCAGAAATCTTTGCAGGCTTCCCCATCCTGAAGGAGCCTGACTCTCTTACCTGTCGACCAAGTCTATAACTTTGAGTGTTCCTTTGCCTCATAACTCACAGAAGAGTCATGTGAATTAATTTATTCTCTGAAAATATTCTATCTCCTTTCAGACAGTTTTCTATGTAGATAGTTTTTAATACCTGGCCTATACTGGAAGTTGTACAGAACTGTGGAGTGGACGAAGTGCATGACAGCTGTGTTCTGTCTACATGAATGAGTTCTTGTTTTGAGTAGATATTTAATACTTTGTTTTATGAAACCATGTCACTAAGAAAAGTCTATTTCATTTTAGTTCCTCCTCTGGAAGGTTTCGTAATGAATCGAGTACAAGGGGATTATTTTGAAACTCTTCTCTATAAGATATTTGTATCAATAGATGAGCATACTAATGTTGCAGAGGTAAGTACAACAAACATGGGAGAACTTGACAAAATTAGGTCACATTAATGATGTGGTTAAAGCATTTTCATAATTTGTATGCAGGAAGATTATAGACCACTTAAGTATTCTCAAGCTGATTTAATATATATATGCACTAATTTTTCTTTTCTTTTTTTTTTTTTTTTGAGACGGGGTCTCATGTACTGAGGATGCCCTCCAACTCACTATGTTGCCGAGGCTGGGCTTGAACTCATACTCTTCCTGCCTCTTGAGTGTGGAACATAAGTGTGTGCAATCATATCTGGCTTATGTAAAATTTCAAGTTAATTTTTAATTTGGTTAGTTAACTTTTTATGTTTTTTTTGGCATGTGTGCGCACTTGTGTGTAGAGGTTCATATGCAATTTTTGTTGGGTCTGTTGCTTTCCGCTTTTATTATTAGTTAAAGTCTTTCAGTTGAGCTCAGAGCTCTTTAGGCCAGCTGCCCAGCCTGCTCTGGGGATTCCTGTTTTTTCCTGCTGAGTGTGGGCATTACAGACAGTTGCTGCTCCCCCCTAGCCTTTAGATGGTTCTGGGGATCCAGACTTCAGGCTTCATGCTTGGGGGCAACTGCCTTATCCACTGAATAGATGTTTCTTTTTAGAGTCTAAGATTACAGACTGGATTTATCTACTTAAAGAATTTTTTTTTACCTTGAATAAGTTCTGGATTTAAAATGTGTTCACTCTTAAAATTCATAAATGAAATTGTTTATCGAGTGATTATATTTATCTGTAATTATATTTATCTGCTAATTCTGGAACAGAATAATAATTTTTAATTTTTTTCTAGCTTGCAAATGTCCTTGAGATAGACTTATCCCTGGTTAAGGTATGTTATTTCTTACTCTTTGAATAGACTTTGCTGGTTGAGTTTTATCTTGCTTCACAACTGGGAAACTGGCATCAAGGTTCTTGCTAGTGCTTGAAGGAGTCTGTATCTGTAGGGGGTGTTTGCAGAGATGGGAATCTGAGTCTGTTTTCCAGTGGAATGAATGAATGAATGAATGAATGAATGAATGAATGGATGTGCCGGTTTCTCTTGTGTGCAGCAGGAAGTGGTCTGCCAGTTTCTCCTGTGTGCAGCAGGAAGTGGTCTGCTCGGTGACTCTGCGCAGGAGCCCTGCTGGTGCCCAGCTTTTGTCTTGCTGGAGTGCTGGAGGACAGCAGACCAGGAGGCAAGAGCCCCTGATGCAATGTGAGAACATGAAGGAGCCAGTCCTGCCTGAGCTGCTGTGGTTATGTTGGGAGTCAGACATCACTGGAGGCGGATAGTCTGTTACAGAATTTTTTTTTCTTTACAGATACTCCAAAGTTTTAAATGCAAATTTTCCTTTTACATTCCTTTCAGAATGCTGTTTCAATGTATTGCCGATTGGGCTTTGCCCATAAGAAGGGACAAGTAATAAATTTGGATCAACTTCATTCATCATGGAAGAATGTTCCATCTGTGAATAGATTAAAGTAATTCACTTATTTAATATGACATAGTGTTCTTTTGAAAAGAAATTAGATTTTTCACAGAAATTTTATTGATTCAATTTGCTAGTTGAGGTGAAGCCTCATATATTAATGACTAAGTATTTTATGTGTCGTGGATCTTTTGTAGACTCTGATTAAAGCTAAAAAAAAAAAAGCCTCTGTCTAGGAGAAAGAAAAGGGCACACAATGTAAAATTTATAATTCCCTGGCATTTCTTGGTGGGTCCTAGTTAGGACATCTGGTGATGGAGCTGGAGTGTGTGGGGGCCTCATCTTTGTTTCAAACTTGAGTGTAAGACTACATGAGATGGTTTGTAATTTAAGAACTGACTAAAGTAGCATTTTGTATGATATTTGTATGATATTTCTATGATTTTCAGAAATTGAATGTATTCATTAACAGGAGTACTTTGGACCCACAGAAGATGCTGTTATCGTGGGATGGTGGGGAAAGTAGGAGCCCCGTGCAAGAAGCTTCCTCAGCTACTGACACTGATACCAACAGTCAGGAAGATCCAGGTTAGCAAGGCCTTCCTGTGCTCTAGCATCTGTGCAGCGCCTTCATGGTCTGTTTCAGATTTCCTGGCTCAGTTTTCAGTTTGAGTATTCTGTATGTCATGCACTATGCTCAGGCTTAGGGTTATGAAACTGGTGAGAATGTGGTAGTTTCCTTCTAGAAGTTTAACCAACATTGAAAGAGGAATCATGGTACTTGGGGGCACAAAGAAGCTGGGTGGAAAGGTATGGGAAACCTTTGGTGAGAAGATGTCACCTGGGTTGGAGTGACTGTGAGCCCGCTGGCCATTGAGGGAGGCCATTTCTACTAGCCAAAGGAAGGTTTAAAGTTGAGGGTCAGAGGAACCTGGGATGGGTTTTCTTCTGTTTCTGCCACTTTCCCAAACCACAAACTGATGAGCCTTGTTACACTTACTGATAGGACAGTTAACGAGAATTTTTATTACTGGTTTTCAAGGAAATTAAAAATAATATTTTTTTTTGAAAAAAAAACATTTATTTTTTGTCACCTGTGGAACTGTGGATGTGTAGCACATGTGTAATCCTAGCACTGGGGAGGCAGAAACAGGAAGACTGTAAGTCAAGAAGAGTTGAGCCTACAGAGTGCGACTCTGTCTTAAATAAAATGAAATAATTTTCTGTATGCTGTGAGATAGGTCTGGCTGGAATCTCTCAGGCAAATTACTTAAGTTTATTAAGTACTTTGTGATTATTAAGTAAAGCTGAACTGAACAACTCATTCCAAATGATATGCAAAGAGTATTTTCTGTGCTTTTTTGATTTTTTTTTTTTCTTCTTCCAGCTGACACAGCCAGTATCAGCAGTTTGAGTCTGTCTACAGGATATACAAAACGTATTGCATTCCTCTTTGACTCCACTCTCACTGCGTTCTTAATGATGGGAAATCTTTCGCCAGTAAGTCAATGGCTTGTTTAAATATAAAGATGTTTTCAGGTACAGAGCTGATTTTGATGTTCCTTAGAACAATAGGATATTTCCAAAGAGGATTGCTTTTGTAATTGGGGCAGCAAGCTGGCTTCTTACCTCACTGTCCAATTTAAATAGACCAGACAGCATAATATAAATATGTTATTAGCATAAAAGGGAAGCCAGACTCGAATAATTGTGTGTGTATTTTTTTTTCAGAACTTGAAAAGTCATGCAGTCACAATGTTTGAAGTAGGTAAACTCTCAGATGAGTCTCTGGACAGTTTTCTTGTAGAACTAGAAAAGGTAAAATTTGATTGTGTTTTAGAGCACTGCTTTTGGGGCCTCATCCTGTTTGATAAAACTGTAGCTACACAAATGCATTCATTTTCTTGGATTTTTGGTGTAGGCCTGATCATTCCTAACTCATTCCCCCTGTTTTAGTGCAATGATAACCATTAGACTTCAGTGTATTAATTTCATGAATGAATTTTGTGATTTTAAGGTACTATATTTAACTTTTAACATAATATGAAAAGTGGGTTATAGAAATCTTTTGTGTAATTTTTAAGTTGAATTTTTTTCTAAAGCAATCTTTTTTCTGATATGATTCTAAGTTCATCTCTTAAGCAGTTTTGTGCAAAATCTTTGTTCATTTATTTTCAATCTGGAAGGGTCCTGGATATCAGTCATGTTTACGTATGTTATGATTTTCTCTTGTAGCATCTGGAGATGTTAGCTGTATTTGATCTTAGCATCCTTTGCCCTATCAGCAAGCCCAGTTTTCCTTAGCATTACACACATGCTCTTTTTTTGAAGCTTTTTATTCCCTGGGTATTTTATTCTGTCCTCTGCTCTTTATGTGCAGTTTATTTGTCTAATCTGTTCCCTGGTTGATTGTTTTGGTACTTTTACTTTTATTTCCTAAAGAGGTCACGGTACATAGGAGTTACTCATCAAATCTGTTGAATGTGTTTAAGCTGTGTGTTTAGCATTAGTGAGTTACTCTTACGGTGTGGCGAGAGTCACATACGTTGAAGTACTTTTGGATGAAGCAGCATGTGAACTTTAGACTTTTCAAGCCCCCTATTTGAATCATTCAGGAGACATGCAACTTATACAAAATTGCACAATTTAGCAATTCATTCTGTTGCTAAAATTGTTGATTTTATGTGGTGAAATAATTTCCATCTTTATTGATGCAGTAAAAGTAGAAATTTACTTGAAACTGATTAAGATTATTTATTTCACTATTGCCTAGGCAATATTTTAAAATACTGTTTAAATGAGGTCTTAATATTTGTGTTATATTTATTAAAATGGATATCATGAGACTGGTATTCTTTGCAAAATCTATTTTCTCTTTGTGTAGGTTCAGAGTACTGGTGAAGGAGAAGCACAGAGATATTTCGACCATGCACTTACGCTGAGAAACACAATACTCTTTCTACGTCACAATAAAGATCTGGTTGCTCAGACTGCTCAGCCAGACCAGCCCAGTTATGGTATGACTCACACGTTTAATGTGAATCTTGACCTTGCCACCTTCCTTCTGATAACTGTAAAAGGGGCTTATTTCTTAGCAGTACTTACTTGAGGAAAGAGAGAATACACACATGCCATGGTGCCCAGATGGAAGTCAGGGCAACTTTCAGAAGTCAGTTCTTTCCTTTTCCCATGTTGATTCCTATGGATTAAATTTGAGCACCACGCTTGTGAGTAGGCACCTTACCCTCTGAACTATCCTGTGAGATTTGATATCTTAGTTTTAAGTAGCTTGAGGCCACTGTTGGAAAGATAAGAGCAATGTATGGTTTACATTTTTGTCAGTTTTTAAAAAAACATCTTTCCACCATGGTCAGTATTAATTAGACATAAAAACGGCAGTTCGTGATTTGATAACCTGGTCGTTAAGTTGTGGAGCAATCACAGTTGTGAAAATCTGGAAAATGTGTTGAGGCCACTGTGAGCTCTGCAGACTCATGCCTTCCTCGGCTGCTGCACAGTGACTTGTTCACACACGACATTTATGTCGTTGAAGTTGCTGCAAGTTAGAAATCCCGCTGTCTTCCATGCTTTGGAAAAGGGCTTCTTCAAGGACATTCTTTCCCCATGTAGCTCGCATGTGATTTATAGGTTCTGCTCACCTCTGATAGGCCCAGAGCAGACTCTGAATTCTCTTTCTTTGCCTTATGAATAATCGCAAGGTGTTTGTTAACTAATTTGTGACTAGGTTTCTCTTTTTCCAGGCTCCCAAGTTCACACTGACACTCTTTCCTGCAACCTACCTCTTCACCCCACTCACATGATTCCTTTATGCCTTGTGTGTGATCTATCAACTCTGTCCAACTCCTGAGATGCTTGCAGAGCCTGTGATCCCTGCAGTAGTAGTCTCCTCCCTGTTGTGACAGCCCGCCCACTCCTTTCCAGTCTATTTTACTATATGTAAAGTTTTTATTGGGTATGTTCTCACTCTGGCTGTTTGTATAGCTTCATATTGGAACATACATTTCTTTGGTCATCCCGCATTTTCGCCCTTTCCCAAGCCACCTGCTAGCTTGTCACATTTTACTTCAGGTCACATCCTCTGCTCCAGCCAGACATGTTACTTGGCGGAGGCTGTTTCTACTGATGTTTTGTGCTCCAGCCCCTTACCTCTTTCTCCGGATGTGGACCAGGTCCACTCCCTGCTGTCTGTCAGCTTTTGTCTTCCATTGAATCATACACTACAGGTTCTTCAGTATTTGAAATTTACAGAGGCAGTGCAGAAGTAAGAATGATGTACTTTTAACCCAAAATTTGGGAATGAGTTCTACATCATGACTTTTCCCTCATGAAGTATGCATGGTCTATTTCTCTAAATAGCCCTATTTGCTCACATCTATTTCTGACCTATCATTTATAGTTCAGTTGGTTTTATGTCCTTCATGGCATGTTTTTCTCAAGTACAGGATCTAAGACTAAGTATTGTATTTAATTACTCTCTTTTATCTCTTTATTCTAGAATAAATACATCTTTTTTTAAAATGCCATACTGTTTTTAAAGGACACTGTCTCCCCTCCCCCCCAGTTGGTTTATTTGGAGCTTGTCTTGTCTAGGACTGTGTCAGCTTCATCTTCTGGTCGCTGAGTGATTCAGGATCCAAACAACTTAGGGGAACAAGGAGGTTATTCATGGCTTACAGTGTCTAGTTTAGACCATCCCTATTGCAGGAGAGTTCATACCAACATCAGGAGCCAAGGGAGTTGCTCACACTGTACTCACAAGAAGAGCTGAGTGGGGAAGCTTCCTTCCTTGCCAGTATGCCTGCCCGCCCTGCCTCCCTCCTTCCCTCCCTCCCTCTCTCCCTTCCTTTCCTTCCCTCCTTGTCTCTCTTTTTTCCTGAGTGCACTGAATATGTGTGCCTGTAGAGATTCAAGAGTGACATCTGGAATCATGGAATCATCCTGGATTGTTCCATATCTTTATCAGTTTACTCTGGGGTTTTCCTCCTCCTTTGAGGGCAGGAATTATAGACTGCCACCATTTTCCACCTGTTATTTTTGTGTGGGATCTGGAATCTGAATTCCCAGGTCCTTTTGCTTGTGAGGCAAAGGTTTTAACCCCTGAGCCATCTCCCCAGCCTTACTCGACCAATTTCAGACCAGCTCCTTCTCTGTCTTATTCATCTGTCCAGAGAATGTTCTCATCCACCTATGGGTTGGAGTTTTTCCCATATCAGTTATATAAATCTCCCATAGGCTTGCTAAGGTATTGCCTTAGCTAAATGATTCTCCATAGATATATCTAAAGGCTAATTCTCAACTGTCAAGTTGACACCTGTATGTAACTGATACAGGACACATGGTTGTTTTCTTATGATCAGATTCAGCTCATGTCTGCCTAGAATACTGTATAAGTGATATACTTTCTAAGGATGTGATGATATGTGGAGGCCTTTGCTATCATCTATCTCTTGTTGAAGAGGTTGGCTTTGAGTATACAGTTAGTCGTTACCTGATTTCTTCATGAAGCAGTTAACCAATTTCCCTCAGTTAATAAGCAGCCTTTATGGAGATACTTTAAAACTTTGTTGTGTCCCACTTCTCATTGAGGTTCCCCCAGATTTAGCATCAGTGACACTCTTCTTCAGCAGTGTTGATTGTCAAATAGTCATTTTTCCTTAATGGAACATTTCCTCTGAGTGTAACAGCAGAGTCTAGGCATTTCCTCTATTTTGTAGATAATGGAGTTCTCATTTTTCCAATGCTGTATAAATTAGTCATTTATTGGTTTTTTTTTAATTTATTCAATTGTGCGTGTGTGTGTGTGTGTGTGTGTGTGTGTGTGTGTGTGTGTGTGTATGTGTGTGAGAACCACGGACAAATTCAGGAACTATCATGGACCGCCGCCTCCTTGTTTACTCTGCCCCAGGATTCACAGGCTCCACCCTACCAGGACAAGAAATGCAGGCTGCCCCCGCTTCCGCCTGGCGTCTATACGTGGGGTCTAAGATCCGAACTCAGGACCTTCCGCCTGCAAGGCAGAGGCTTAACCCCTGAGTCTCCTCTCCAGCCCCTCATTTATTGTTTTTGTGCTCTAGTTAACTCATTTTATTTTCAAACTGGTTACTCTCTCCTTTTGGCATGCTTTTATACATATACATATATATTTGTGTGTGTATATATATATATATTCTTTTTTTTTAAAAGCAATCCTTTACTTTTGACAAATAGTGTGATACAATCTTACCAGTTTCTCTTAGGAGCCTGCCTTCTTGAATAATGTGTGGAATATCAGGATCCTGGAGCGAGCTGTGCTCAGTACTCTTGGGCCCTTGAGCATGTGTGTGCATGTGTATACATTATTTTCATATATATGTGTATATGAGATGCATGCATGTATTGTATATGTGTTCAGATGTGAGTAGGCACATGCGTATATTTATATGTGGAGGCCCAAAGGTGGTGTCTGGAGTCATCAGTTTCTCTTCCACTTCACTGCCTTTGAGCCCCAGTCTCTAATAAACCCAGAATGCACATTAGGGCTAGTCTGATTAGCCACCTTGCTCTGGGGATTCCCAGGCTCTGTCTTCAGGAACCGACATTTCAGGCAGGCTGCCATAGTCACTAACATTTTTATGTAGTCTGGGAATCTGAATTCTGATCCTTTTGCTATGTGGCAGGAGCTTTTAACTGCTGAGCCGTTTCCCCAGCTCTGTTTATGTAATTTAGATATCTTCTGACTTGAAGCAGGAGACAGTCAACTGATCTGAGGTTTCTTTTGGTCTTTAAAAATCTCATTGAGAGCAGTCAGATTTGTTGTTTTCCAGAGGATGAAGGACAGGGATGCTTGGAGTGCATGCTGTGTCCTTGCTTTATGGACCAGTGGTCTGGGGTAAGGATTTCTGAATGGAGACTGTGCTAGAGGCAGAGCCAGACTGTGGTTGTTTCTGTAGGTGTTGCATTCCTGGGGCAAGGAAGAACTCATCTCTTGGCACTTTGGCTGTCACCATGTATAGCAAGTGAGAGAATCTGGATAAGCACCACCAGATGGCATCCTCCTGGAACAAAGAGTAACACCTCTGGCTGTAGATCTCGGAGTGTTCTGGCTGGGAAGTGTGCACTTCTCATAGAGTTATTGTACCTTTGAAAAGTAGATAACTCCAAGACTGGTCAGCTGTTGCTTTCAGTGTTTCTGGGTCACATGGTCAGGCCTTTATTCCCGTGTGTTTGATCCTAACTCAGGCTTTCCTCTGGATCTCTTACGCTGTGAGAGTCTTCTTGGATTGGACCCTGCGACGTGCAGCAGAGTGCTAAACAAAAACTACACTTTGCTTGTCTCCATGGCACCTCTCACTAATGAAATCCGGCCCGTCAGCAGCTGCACCCCTCAGGTAAGGACTTCAGGAAAATCCAGGTGGGGTGTGGCATTTCATTAAGGAGACACCTCCATGTTCATCATTGTTAGATTGCATACATAGAATATTATTATAAGCACTGACTTGGAAAGCAGTTTTGTGTCCTATGCTGTAAGTTGTTTAACTTGTGTGTATAGTGACTCACAGCATATGAGACTGAAATATTATTCATGTAAAGTATTTTAAAGATCTTTTAAATTTTTAAGTTATTTTTAAGGGTTTATAAAAGTATTTTAAAGTTTTAGGGAGCTTAGCTAAAGCAATTTAATTAGTAACAGAAAATCAGATCTCTTAGAAGCAGGACTGTGGTACTAAGTTAGTGGAAAAGAAATGTTTTTGGAAGCTAGAACTCTGTAATTAATGGTGGAATTTACTTGTCAAGATATCAAAATCCTTACTAGTATTAATATTTTTTTAAAAAGTTACATTTCTTTATATACTTAGCAAGGAAAAGTGCCCTGTACTGTTTGCCAGGAGTGGAGATTATACCATGTTCCCTGTTCCATCCTACCTGTTTTCTAAGTGTGCAGGATTTGATGACATAGAGGAAAAGGATTTCTTACACAAAGTTGGTTTTGTCACTGATATTGTTCCAGCTGCCTAGAGAACACCCATCTTCACACCATATTCTGGTCTTATGTCAACAGGAATGTTCTAATGGTCCTAGGTTAGCATTTTCCCCCTTCCCCTGTATATATGTATGTATGTGTATATATGTATATTATATATGTATATTATAAGTGGTTAATGATAATAACTACTACTTTAATGTGAGACTTTGAAGTGCCTGGCATTGTCTTAAGCCTTCGTGACTAACTTTCCAGCATCTTCATGACATACATTAGTACTATTTTGTAGATTGAGCAAAATGAGGCATACAGTTTAAGCAACTTTCTTAATTGATATGACTAAAAGGAAGACTCTCGGACTGGATCTTGGCAGTGCACCTTAAGTCCAGTCTCAGCTGCAGTGGGAAGATGTGTCTTGGTAACTGCAGTGAGCAACCCAAACTACTATACAACCACTTAGCATTTGTCTTCAGTTAGTTTGCGTGAGGCATTTGCTGCTTAGAAGATTGCACTTGTTCAGTTGTGATGTTTGGTGCTTTAATGAGTATGACAACTTCATTTACTTGTTTATGATTATAGCATATTGGACCAGCTATCCCAGAAGTGAGTTCTGTCTGGTTTAAACTGTATATTTACCACATCACTGGGCAAGGACCACCATCTCTCTTACTGTCCAAAGGAACAAGACTTCGCAAACTGCCAGATATATTCCAGGTATGTGTGTAAGGGTCTGTTCTGTTGTTCTGCTGAGAATAGAATCCAGGGCCTTATGCATGCTAAACAAGCACTCTAACAGCATTTTTTTTTTTTTTTTTTTTTTTTTTTGAGGAGAGTAGAAACTGATGAACAATGTGGTAGGTAAACTTTAAATTTTTCCATTTTCTAAGCGTCATTTTATTGGTTGTACATTTCTTTCTGATAGGGTTATGATCGATTGCTCATAACATCTTGGGGCCATGATCCTGGGGTAGTACCCACGTCCAACGTGCTCACGATGTTGAATGACGCTTTAACACATTCAGCAGTTTTAATTCAGGTATGTGTTTCCTCTGAAGCAACCCGCCTTCAGGTTTTATCCTTTAAACTGTGCTTTGTCTAACATTCCAGGGACTGAAGGCACATGTCAGCTCCCTGTGAAGTTGACATGCAAGGGTCAGATCTGCTGGCCTTGGTCAGTGTGAGGGTAGTGGCATTGTGGGAGGACATCTGGACTTTGGATTTGGATCCAGGTTTGAACTGCAGTCTCACTGTTAGCTATGTGACCAGTTGTATGTTTTTTTGTTATTATTGTTTTTAAAGTACAGATTTATTGAGTTGTAACACTGTATAATTCACAGGTTTAAATTATACAGTTCAGTGTTTTTTTAGTATATTTATAGATTGTATACTGTCAAGCTTGATTTTTTGTGTCTTTTTGTCACTTTAAAAATAAACCCTGTAATTAAAACCTGTCCCCCCCCCCCGTTTCTTCTATCTCTATGTAACATTACTGTTCATATGTATTTACCTCTCTGGACAGTTCATGCACAATTCATGTGGGGGTTTGTGACTGTCTTCTTTCATTTAGTATGTGAGATTTATCGTATTGTAACATACATCAATACTTATCACTGTGGCCAAATAATGCTCCTTCGTATGGGTGTATCACATTTGTTAGTGTCCACCTTTTGGCTATTATGAGTAATGTTTCTTACACACTTTTGAGTTCTTATGTCATGAAAGATAAATGACAAACAATTAGAGATGTACTGTGTTTGTTACTGCTTCATTTCCAGTTATGTTCCATTCTGATGACAGGTGAGTTCTTCAGGAGTGAGGGGAACAGGGACACCATGTCCACAGGAAGACCTGAGAGGAGGGCTTACATTCTAGCCTGCCAGTCTGCCGAATTCCAACTAGTTCTCTCTCAGACATTTGTCTGCCTGCCTAGGGAATGCTCTCATGCACTCTGGATTGGATCTTCCCACATCAGTTAGTAATCTCCCATGGGCTTGTTCAGAGACTTATTGTAACTAAATTAGATTCTTCTCTCAGTTGTCAAATTGACATCTAAAACTAATTGCCATAGTATAGATTTTTCCTTTCTCTTGGGTGTATATTTGGAGTAGAAAAGCTAGATTGGATGTGTAGCAGTTCGCCTGCATGGTTGCTGATAAGTCATCATCAAACAGCTTAAAGGGAACAAAGGTTTATTTTCTCTTAAAATTGTCTGGTTATAGTTCTCAGTCCAGCTTGACAGAAGAGCTTACACCAACACCAAGGCTGAGGGAACTGGCCACACCATCTCTACGTAATGGCTGAGAGAGGGACGATCCTTATTTGCCAGACCAGCATGTCTGGACAAGTGTACACAAGGATGCCGACTCTCTCAACTAGCTCTCTGTTTTATTCCAAGGCCTAATCCCACCCACATGGACTGGGCCTTCCCCATCAGCTAGACAATCTCCTTCAGGTGTGCTCTGGGCTTAACCATTAATTCTCTACAAATGTGCCCAGAGCTCAAACCCTCAACTATCAAGTTGACGCCTGGGCCTAACTATGACAGATGGTCATTCTGTTTAATCATTTCAGGAATTTTCAAGCTGTTTATCACAGTAGCCAGTTATTTCATATTCTCGTCAGCACTTGATATTTGAATGTAAAGTGTTGCTCATGGTTTTGATTGTAGCTTTGTGGTCACTCTTTGTTAAATCTCTTATCACTTCACTTGGCTGCATGTGTGTGATGGCTGGGCTGTGTGTTGCACTTGGATTGCGTCTACAGCTGGGCTTCTTGTTGCAACTGGGCTACTGTGCTGACCCTTCTCATCCTGGATTCCTATGGCATAATAAGAAATAAATAGGAGCCAGTGCTGAGGGAAGAATTCATTCTTGGTGGTGGTGGGGATGGAATAGGAACAAACCCAGGAGGGGTCTAGAGAGCAAATCTATGACTACAGAAACTGTACTAATCACTGCAGTAACCAAGGAGTGTGCCAGTTACTGTGATATAAGTATGGGTGTGCAAATAAGACTGTATCCATTGTCAAGGGTGCTAAAGCTGGTGGGAAATGTTGCATACTAGTCATTTTCAGGTTTTCCTTACAAGTAGAATAAGTTCTAGTGGAGACACTAGGGAAGAATACCCAGTCCAACCTTTCCTGGTCCTCAAGTAAGAGAAGGCTTACTGAGGCCCCTTAGAGGAAATGAGGCCCGGCTGAGCATGAGAGGATGATGTAAGGAGCTCAACTGGGCAGGAATTAGTCTCAACTGCTATTTTCCTAAGGTCTGACTTAGGATTTGACACGCAATAGCTGCTCAGTCAGTGCTTGCTGAGTAGATAGAAATGTGGAGTGGATAGCATGTGCTGTGGTATAGCAGTGGTATAGCTGTCTCAGGTCATCTGTCTTTGTGTACTTTGTGGGTTGAATGTGTGTGTGTATGGGAACGCATGCACAGAGGTCAGAAGACAACTTTCAGGATTTGGCTCTCTCCTTCCACCCCGTATGTTCCAGGGATTGAATCAGGTTGTTGGGTTGGTGTTAACACATTGAGCCCACCATGCCAGCCTCTCAGCTGGAATTTATGAAAGATGATTGAGTGAATTAGACCATGTCAGAAATGAATCTGGAGGTTAAGCAGTAGAGAACATGTGACACACCTTGAATATTCTGCTGTCCTGTTTGGACTTTTAGCTTGTGACTTGGTGTAAGCAGGAATTAAGGTGAATTTCAGGAATCTCCTGGATCTGTATTGAAGATGATGAGGAAAAGGAAAAGACGCCAAAGCAAGAGGGCCAGTGGCAGGTAGCATTGTGGCTAAGGAAAACGGGTGTTGAAGTCACAGAAGTGGTCAGAAGTTAGATGAGGAAACGAATTGAGAATCAGCTGCAAATACATAATTGATAGAGGTGATTAGAGATGTCTGAGTCGGTTGAAGAGCAAGTGTGATTCCTGGCTTGTGAGCCCGGGAAAGTAGTAATGCCGCTGCTTGAGAGAACACAGATGGAAGAACCAGTTTATGGGGCAGATAGTGGGTTGGGTTTGGGATACGTTGGGTGTCACCTATTGAAAATATTCTGAAATCAGATGAGAGACTGGACAAGAGAGGGTGCATGTAGATAGTTGAATTCCTGAGAGGGTGACAGTAGCCAGGAGAATGTGTGATGGATAGAGGTGTGGATAATAATGGGATGGCTGCACGTGCCCTGAAGTCAGACTGTTTCAATGAGACCATTGCGAGGTTTTTTTTTCTGCATCTTTTATGCATATGCAAGTGATTGCACATGCTTCCCATGTTCTTCCCATTTCTCGTTGGCAATCCATCTCAGACCATAGAGGACTTTTTTTTTTTTTTTTTTTGCAGCTGCACTGAAAACATGTACCATTATTTATTAACCAGTCCTCTGTTGGTTGTTTCCAGGAACATCTAATCATACTCTTGGAGCAAGTGTCTTTTTCTTTTAGGTTGTGAGTTTTACATTCTGTGTCAAATTCTCCCCTTCTCTCAGAGCTGCAGCTGACTCTTGTGCATGGTCATTTCAGACTTTGCTTGGCTCACACCTGTTACCCAACGAACCTCCTTTCTTACCACATGCTTGGTTAAGAAACATGATCCAAGAAATTAACATTCAACATGTAAGGTCATCATTCCTGGTGTGGAAAATCAGAAAATCACCAAAAGCATTTTGATAGTATTGCTGTGGAATGCTCCACACCTTTCCCTTGTGGAAATGTGGGTCGTCCTATGTCCTTCAACTTCTGCTTCTTTCTGTTTAGGGACATGGCTTGCATGGTGTAGGAGAAACTGTCCATATACCGTTCCCATTTGATGAAGCAGAACTACAAGGAGGTACTGTTCGGATTCTGTTTGACTCTATCATTCATGGCAACAATTTGATGGGAAATGGCAGGAAGTAAGTCTTAAAATGTTAAATTCTCGGTTCTTTCCATTCTGCTGTTGCAAGCATATTGACAAAAAGAATTTATTTATTATTTATTTTTGTCATGTGCTTTTCTGCTAAGGAATAGTTAGACAAATGCTAGTTAAGGACCTTTGAAAGAACACTCGTATATTGGGGATGAAGAGAACGAGCAGACAGGTGCCTGGTTGGAAACTTCTCTATGTGGAGCTTTATAGTGATTTCCTGTTGCTGTTTACTGGAAGGTTGAAAAAGAAGTCGTCTCAGTGAAGAATTGATGCTTACAAAGTTACTTTCCCATGTTAGACATTTTTCAGAGAAAAGATTCTTTCTCTGTGTGTGTTTGTGTGTGTGTGTGCGCGCGCGCGTGTGTGTATACTTGTTTATGAGTGTGTGCATATGTACAAATAGGAGGCCATAGATCAACCTCAGGTGTTATTCTTTGATTGCTGTCCACTTGACTGACTTGATTGATTTGAGACAAGAGTCTTTCACTGAACCTTACCAATTTGGCTAGGCTGGCTGATCAGTAAGCTTAAGTGATCTGCTGTCTCTGCCTTCTCTGCTTCCTTAATGCTGGGATTACCTGGGATTACAGTTATGTGCTGTAAACCCCCCCACTTAATATGTGTGCTGGAGAGGATCTGAATTTACATCATCCTCATGCTTGCACAGTAAGCACTTTACTGACTGACTCATCTCTCCAGCCCTGTTCAAGGTTTTCAGTGTTACAGGTGAATCAGTCAGTGCATGCACACATAGAAGCAAAGAGTGCTACTAGAAAAATGATTTCATATTGTAATTTTAATTAGATTTTTTTAAAATTAGGTAACATAAAATGAATGCTAGCAGACATTTCATGTGCTTTTTATTTTTTGCTTATGTATATGTCTGTGGTGTGTATGAATGCAAGAGTGCACTTGAGCATGTGTCCGTGGAGTCCCAGCATGACTTCAGGAATCATCCTGGATTGTTCTTTCCTTATCGCTTTGTTCTAGGGTTTCCCAGGTTCTACTTTCCAGGACTAGACTTGCAGGCCACTGCCCATTTTGCCTGGCATTTTTACATGTATTTGGGGATCTGAATTCAGGTCCTTTTGTTTTCAAGGGAAAGGTTTTAATCCTGAGCCATTGCCCCAGCCCTATATACTATCTTTTAATTCACAGAGTGCTTGTATATATTTCTTGTTTTGACTGCTAAATTTTATTTTTGCTAAGAAAATCAACAAACCATAATCCAGAACTTCAGAGACTCTATATCAACCACCTAGAACTAGGCCAGACTAATCTCTCCCCATCCTGAAGCTCAGGGAAATTTGCGGAAGAGGGGGCAGTAAGATTATAAGAGCACAAGGATGGGAGGAGCAATGATATGCAAGATACTCCACACAAGTATAATTGGACTTTGCATGCCCTGCGCAATGTCCAACACACTATTGACCCCACAAAGTCTAGCATTTGCTAAAGGCACCAAGATCCTTGGAGGCAAGGAATTGACAGCCACAGTAATGCTCCTATGCTTAAGGGGAACACAGGAAAGGGTTCAGGGAAATACCACTTGGTCCTTGTACGTCATCGGAGAGGAGGGCCCAGAGGAGAGTCTGGCATGCACATTAAAGGATTCTCCAGGGATTGGGGGGGAGAGCAGGGGGGTCAGGGGGAGGAGGAGGGAGGAAGGGAACCGGTGTACCTATTAAGTTTGTGTGAGCAGAAGTAATAATAAAAAATGTTAAAAAAATTTATTTTTGCTGTAAGAAAAAATTTGAGTGGATACAGGATTTGTACTAATACATCTCATTAATAGCGTCTCTTTATAATGGGGATATGAGCTGCTTGGTGTATTTGATGCAAAAAGGTTGAGAGAATTTCTTTTCAAGAAAATTCAGTTTCACTTTTCTAAAGCAGAAGAGACCTTTTCTCTTGAATATGAAGAAATATAGTTGGACCTTGGTTAACTGTGAAAATTGGTTCTAAAATCTTCCAAAGGATACCAAAATCTGCAGATGCTCAGTCCCTTATAATAAAATGGTATCACATTTGCATGTAATTTTCTATCATCTAGATTATTTAGTATTTAACACAACTTAAGCCGTGTAAGTAGTTGTACTCTATGTCATTTAGGGGGAGTAGTGACAAGAGGAAAGTCTGCTCTTGTTCAGTAGACAAGTTGGGTTTTTCCTTTTCGTTTTTCTTTTTCCTACCAGATACTTTGATCTGTAGTTGGTTGATTGGTCTGTAGGTATGGTACTAATAGATTTGAGGTGTGGACTGTTGTATATTCAAAGGAAAGTACTGACTGAAACTCTTCAGCCTTGCAAGTGCTATACTACCACTGTGTTTCTAACTCTTAGAGCAGAGTCATGACATGGACTTCAAAGATTAGTAAGCAGCAGGTCAAATATTTATTATTATTGTTATTATTATTATTACTGTTTTTCTAGTTTTACAAACATGTTGAGTACTCACCCTGCTTCTCTCCATTCCCCCTCCCATTCCCCTCTCTTCCTTCTATCAATCCATCCCACTACCTACCACCATCCTGCCTATCTGCTTTTATGGACCCCAGGGTTCCTCTGACTTTTCTACTCTTGTGGGGGTTCAAGCTCTTGTGGCATACCAAGTTGCCTCTGTTTGGACCATCCCACTGATAGGAGCATTTCCCTTCACTCTGCCAACTCTATTCTCCAAAACTCCCACTGTATGTTCTTATCTCGCTTGAGTTCCTCACTAATCTGTGGGGGAATATCGGTAAGTCAGTCATTATGCAGGTCTGTTAAGGACAAATCTCACTGCAGTGAGTTCCTAGATGCAGCAGTCCTGCATTGAATGGAATGTCTTGTCCAACAGTGAACCTTTGCAGGTCAAATAATACAATGTGTTAATTTATAGGGAAACTTAGTGTTCTTCCAAACATATAAGTCACCAGTTATTCACTTCCTTAAAAGGAAGGAGAATTATATAAATGCCTTTTCTGTTTCATGTGATGCCTGAATTGCAGCAGCCTCATTTGAGTTCAGGGTGGGTCTGATGGATGTTAGTAAATACGTGCAGACTCTACAGAGACGCTTTTCCCCCATGCGGAATGACTTGCTTCCTTATAAGTCACTTTGTTGTTAATACTTTAATACTTTATAAATTCAAGCACAAAATATTCATCTGAGGATGCAGGACAATGACATGGCTGCATCCTTAAGTTTTATAAAATTCCATGATTATAAGATTAATGGGAGATCAGTATGTGAATTATATAAAAATTGCTATATTAAAAATACTTTTAAAAGAAATATCTTGCATTTCTTCACTGGATTTCTTGAAGTATAAAAGTAATTTAGAAAATAGTAAAGGAACACGTGCTGTGATAAAACCTCACTAATGTGTTGTCCTGTCTTTTTGTGTAGAGTTCACTCGTGCAAGCATGGGCGTCCACAAAGCCCTGCAAGTGTTGAGGAACAAAGTGGACCTGCAGCATTTCTGCGGATATGTCACCATGCTGAACGCTTCCAGTCAGCTTGCGAGTAGAAAGCTCAGTGATGCATCTGATGAGAGAGGTTGGCTACCAATTTGGTCCTCGGGTTAAAATAACGGGTTGAGTTTAACACAATCTTAATATGTAAGAAGCAGCAGACCTTCATAGAAATATTGAATTGCTTAATAGAGTGTTTTTCATTAAAAGATCAGAAAATATTTTGTGACAGCATTTGGACAAATGTCCTTTGTTAGAGTGGAGAAAGAATCAACACGTAACTGAAGAATCAATGCCCTTCAGAACTGCTGTTGGGTTTTAACTCTTTTCTGTTGCATCTGTGTTCATGGGCTTTGAATTAAATTAGCTTGAGGGTTGAGGGTTTGAAGACTTAATTCATGTTATAAAAATGTTTCCAAAATAGACTTAATAGCCAGTGTGCTTTTTACATATTAAGATGAGGCTCTAGAAATACCTCTCACATTCACTCGCCACTTCTTCTGTACCTGCCAGTGTGGTCTGGGTCTCATGCCTTAACATCGTATTGCAGCTTTTTCCTTGGTAGCCTTTCTGTCATCTCCTGTCTCTAGCCAGTCCTGTGTATTGACAGTATGCAGGCCATACTCTTTTTCACTTAAAAATCTATTTTCAAGTCATTCAGGATACTGACTATCTACTCTGACATGCTGGTTTGTATATAGCTCTGGTTGCCATGGTGCCAGCTCTGGTCCACTGACTCTATAAGACCTTTCACTTCAAGGGCTTGTCTCTGCTTGACAGCATTTCATGAGCCTTTTAGTGTTTTATGTTGAGAAAATGATTATCAGCCATTTAGTGGCTTGAATTGACTCCTTTTTGATATTTACCTCTGGTCATTTTATTTGGCCAAAAGAGTTGGATAGTTTCCATCTGCTAACTGCCAGAGAAGACATTTGGGTTGTGTGAAAGCAGGTCTCTTCCCGCTCCATTGTCATCTGTTCACAAACATTTACATGGAATCTGCTTAAGTGCTGAGGATACTTAAATTTAGTAAGGCCTGATTTAGCCCCAAAAATAAAGCCTTAGTTAGGAAAGCAAGTGAGCCAGCCTGCACTCACTAGTTACAAGACTGTGACGGGGACTGCTTGATGGCGGAGCCGCGGCCCAGCCTCTTGGAGCCTTCAAGAAGGCACAGTTGGAACTGAGCTCTAAAAAATGTCTAGATAAAAGTGATGACTGTTGATTTAGGCCTTGGGCAGAGGGATTGAGAACAGTAGCTCGTTTCAGTGCATTGAGGCCTTGAGAGAAACAGGTTCCACACAAAAAATGTTGGGTGTTTTTTTACTGTTGCCTAAAGTCCTTCTTGTGTAAGAACTGATTTATTGATGATTTTGCCAACTACTAGAATCCTGATATTGTTTTTATCCTTTAAATTATCAGGAGAGCCTGATTTGGCTTCTGGGTCAGATGTAAATGGAAGTACAGAGTCGTTTGAGATGGTCATCGAGGAAGCAACTATGGAGTCAGCAGCCAAGCAAAGTTATGGTAAGATTCTTTAAATTGTGTACAGTGTTAGAGTAATTGCTGAAGCTTAACTTTTCTGTTAAGTTATTGGCATGTTATTCATATGTGTTTGCTAAGAAACATTTTCATGCGCTCTGAATAATAACTAAAGTGCTATGTGATGGTGACCTGTGGGTGGTGAGATCAGATGTGTTATTCCTGTGGCTCACATTGTTGTCTTCTCAGTGACAGATGTTTTTAATGCTCTTTATTGAGCAAGCCACTGCTCAGCACATTGGATGAAAACTGGTGCTTTCTCACATTAGTGATTGAGCGCTCCCTTACCATTGGTGGATACCACTGCAGTGGGAGGGGTATGGACTCTCAGACCTTTGGTGCTCACAGAGTATATGCTAGAGGAATGATCTTGAAGGTGCTTTGTATTTTTTCAGGTGCCACAACAGAAGCAGAGTGGGTTCCTCTTGAGCTGTGTTTTGGAATTCCTTTGTTCAGTTCTGAATTAAACCGGAAAGTTTGTCAGAAAATTGCTACACATGGCCTTTGCAGGAAAGAGAGGTGAGGGTGAATGCTCTTTGTCATCGTCTTACTCATTTGGTTTTTAAGCTGTCGTGAAAGTATTGTGGCTTGTTCTCTTTCAGTCCACATGTGAACACAGACCCCACCCTATATATTGTGACTGACTAAAGATTGCTAGTTTAAGAGAGTTTTTTTTTTTAATTTTACCAGTTTTTTTTTTTTTAATACATTTAAGAGTTTCTTTTTTCTTTAGAGTTAAGGTTCAACACATTAGAATCAAGTTAAAAGCAAGCATTTTGGGTCCTCCCTCCCTCCCTCCCTCCCTCCCTTCCTCCCTCCCTCCCTCCCTTCCTCCCTCCTTTTTTTCCCTCTCTCCCTTCCTCCTTCCCTCCCTACCTGTGTAGGTGTATATACAAGAGGACAGTTTGAACGTTTGTGCTTGTGGAGGCCCAAAGGTGACATCAGGAATCATCCTGCATTGTTCTTCCACTTTATGGCTTTGCTCTGGGGTGATTGCCGGAATTATAGGCCATCACCATAAATTTTTTGTGTGGAATATGTGAATCCAAATTCAGGTCCTTTTGCTTGCAAGGCAAAGATTTTAACCACAGAACCATTTTCCCAGCCCAAGAGTTCATGTTTTTCTAAATTTACTTATTCATCTAGATTTGGTGAGAGGATGGTGAGATGAATATGCTCATGTGAAATATGAGCCTGGGTTTTAAATAGATAAATGTCTGTAGAAAATTTCTCTGTGCACTTCTTTCTTTTAAACACAAGATATATAAATAGCAGTTGTCTTATGTTAGAATTCTGATGACTTCCTAAGATCTTCTCCATCTTCTGAAGTGAGTGTGCATTACTTTCCTGGAGTGACACACAGCTCCAGTCCTTTGGAAGTGACTGTTGAGCTGGCTTAGCAGTAGATGATCACCAATTCCAGGAGTCATAGAGGACAGCAGAGAGTGCATAGCCACAGACCCCCCTGGGTGTGTGTGTGTGTCAAAGGGCACTCTGTGTGTCCATGGAGGCCCAAGGGTGATAGTGCAAATTAGCCTAGATTTCTTTACTTCCTTTTGGCTTTACTCTGCAGTTTCCTAGGCTCTACTTTTCAGGGCCAGAGGTGCAGGTTGCTAACATTTCCACCTGACATTTTTACGTGGGATCTGGGATCTGAACTCAGGTCTTCTTGTTTTCAAGGTAGAGGCTTAACTCCTTGACTTATCTTTCCAGCCTCTGCCCCCTGTTTTTTAGTTTAGGGAAAAAAAGTTGAGCAGCAGATAACTTGTGTTCTCTGATAATTTCAATACCTGTTGTCCAAATACAAAATGCATGAATAAAAAGTGTAAATGCTGTAAAACTTCAGGTTGCCACTGTAAATTTACCAATTTGCATGTTTTTTAAAAATTCATGTAAGTAAATTGTGTTGTCTATCAGGTTTTATTTAACTTTTGTATTAGTTTAAATGGATTTCTTTTGAAAAAAATAATTTGGATTTGGGTTATATAAATTTAAATTTTAATTTAATGGTATTTCAAAAGATAGCCTTTTATATGTTGTTACTCCCTATTATGAAAGCAGGCAAAATGTTATTAATGAAAACATTGAAATTACTTTAGAATTTTTATTGTTATTACATTGTATTTAACTGTGTAAAATTAAACTCATGCATTTTTAATTCTTGCCTTTATATTTACTTTAAACTTTTCTCTTATTTTTTCTAGCCTTCAAAGCCTCTTACATTCCAGTAGAAAACTCTCTCTACAAGTCCTCAACTTTGTTCACTCATTCCAGGTAACAAAATGTCCACACTGTATTGATATAAAACTTTATGGTATGTGAAACTCTTCCATGCTTTAGTTTTCTCTTTTCGTTTTATAAGCAAAGACTCCAAGATTCACAATGTCACTGGTCAGGTCCTCATGGACAGGACTGAACTCTTCCTTCTGTCCCTAGGCTTCACTGAGCAAATCAAATGCCCAGTATCTTAATGCCTGCTATACTGCTCCGCTGTCAGGAGGGGGCATCTCTTGTGGTCGTGAAGGCCCACACAATGCAGAGAAAAGATAGTCTAGACTTGATTTACACATGAACTTTTAGGATGAGACATTTTTGTTGAGATTCTCTGATTCTACATTATGAAGTCAATATTTTGTAATTTCATTTCTTCACTTCAGCCATTCCTTCATTTATAAATACTTGAGACTGCACTACCCTAGACCCTTTGCAGGCAAACAGTGATGGTAACACAGTATGTAGCATTGTGTGAGACAGCCATCTGACAGGAAAACACATGAACATATGGGGATTTGGGACCCAGGTTGTGATGGAGTCTGAAGACCTGACCGGAAGTGAGAAGTAACATAGGGTAAGAAGGAAGGTGGTGGCAGAGCAGTGGCGCTGCTGAGCCACCCGTGTAGGTTAGTGCTAGGTACACGGAAGAGCAGGGCCAGAAACCAGGACGAAAGCAAGTGAAGCACTGATGTGGAAGAGAAGGGCAGAACCCTGTGGAGTGTGTCATGGTCGCGTTCCATGCTGAATACAGGGAGACATAAAGCTGTTAAGCAGAAGAAGCATTTCTGATGGATTGTTTTGAAATTTGGAAAGGCAGAGGGCAGATGCAGTTATAATTTATCAAAGCAGAATAGGCTGCTAGCTGAGAATTTCATCTTTGCATGCATCTCTAAATAAAGGCTTGTTTGTTTTACATATTTACTGTTGTATTAATAAATGAAGATAAGATACACAGAAGAAATTTATTTCAGGGATGCATTAAGCAGATACAGAACTCCTGTAATTGTCAGGGTTTATACCCCATGTTGGAGACCACCAGTTTTAGCTGTGGTAACTGATAAAGTAGATCATCTAGATGTGTTCTGGAAATAGAGTGTTAAAACGTGGTGATGAATTAAATGAGAGAAAGAGTGGTGGAGTAGAAGGCATGGGGAATCAAGACTGATTCTCTCTTGTTTGGTCAGAGTGGAGCAGGGAAGGCTGGGGAAGAAAAGGTGCGAGTTATGGGCATAGCGAGAGGAAAGCAAGGAAGACACTTGAGCACCAGTGTCAGCTCCACGGAGCCTGGGTAGAGTTGAGTGTGAATGCACAGCTGGGATGCAGGACTCATCCTCAGTTTTGAGAAGCATTCTCCTGTTAGGTGATACGGTGAGGTAGGTCCAGCTTTGAAAACTAACCTTTTATTACCCCACAATCCCATAGCCTAGATTTGTTTATTTCAAAGTGCTTATTACAATCTGTCATTTTTATATGTTAATACCTGCCTTAATTTTGTGTAGCTATGTCTATTCCCTGTAGTGCTTCTTATATTCCACAAACATTTCTCAGGTAGTCAGGGTTCCATGGCATCTCTTTAGTTACATTAAGTTGTCTTGGTAAAACTGAAGGTTGATAATTCTCATGTCTTTTTTAGGAAGGTGCTTCAACTCTGGACGTTCACACGGAGCCCAGTTTTTCCAGTTTGCTTTCACAGTCATCCTACGCTGATATGGGAGTTCCTCTTCCTGCAAAAAACTTAATGTTTAAAGACGGCATCTTATCTGAATGGAGTGGACGGTTGCCTTCCTCACTTCTTTTTGCTAATCTCCATTTGCAATAATTTGATGACACCATTTATTGCTCACACTTTCTGCCTTTTCCTTTCAACATTAGCTTTATAGTGTCAGCCACTAAAAAGCATCCTGCTGCTGCAGTGCAATTCTTGCTTCACTGATGTTAAGCACTTGGGGAACATGCTCATGTTTTCGGAAGTGACATTCATTATTGCACATCTTATTGCAACAAAGTGCTTTTTAGCAGCCAGCACTATTTTTTACCTTGAGACAATCTGCATTTCTTTTATAAACCTAAAGATATACTTTATAGGCTGTAGATGACTGTTATGTTTGTAAGCAGTCACTATGAATATTGCAGTGGTAATTTTATATATTAGTTTATCAGACATAAATCTTGTTTAATTTTCTATTTTGTTATCTAAACTTTAGGGGATCAAGGAAAGAGATAGAACTCTTCCTCTAAAAAGGCTTCTTGGTTTTTAAAATAGCAAAACTATAGAACTGTAAGCATCCAGTATTGAGAGATGATATGTTAGGGCATTAAGAGTTGCTGCGGGTGTCTGTAAATTATGTATATTGATTGAGCGAACACTGTTGATGGTATGTAAATCAGCATAGTTATGTATAACTAACCTTGATTTGTAGGTCTTAACTTCAACTATTTGCTGACATCTCATGAGAAGCTTCAGAAAACATTCTATTTTTAAATAATGTTTATATGTGGACTTCTGTCATCACTCACTTTGGGCTTTATATTTTCATAGAGTCTTTACTGGAAAATAGAAGTTATTTTCCACTTGCTGTTGAGGCTGCTGCATGTCTGGTGTTTTTGTTTTGTAGCTTCACTAATGAATTGCTGTGGAAATTGAATTTGATGTTTTCAAGTCAAGGATTGTGATTTTAAGTTAGAAATACAGATTAGAAGCATCAAAGCTATTGGATTAAAACATTTCAGAGATAAAGTGATTATGAAGACAAAGTATCCAAATCTTAAATTTTGTTAGCAGTGTTGGAGGACATGATAAGGAAAATTGAATATTTTCAAAGTGTTTCTTGAGTCTTTTGTTTATAGTATATTTGGAAACACTTTTTAGACTTTTCAAGTTACCTTCCTTGAGAAGTATGTACAGTGCTGTAGCTGAGTGGAGCTCCTCCCACAGGGCAGTGGTTTGCTGGTTTAAAACTAACCAAACTAACTGGTCAGACAACATGGATCTGAAACTTACTGCAGTAGAAAACTTGAGAATGTTCTCATCTAACATTTTGCTGAACTTAAATTTGTGTTTTTAACATACTTCTGAAGTACATGCCTTTCTTAAAACTGGTAAGCTGGCCATTTAATACTTTAACCGACCTGTAGAACAGAGTATTTTCAAGCCGATAACCTGTGCGCACTAGAAGCGGTTCGGGGAAACATGGTGATGTTTAGTTTTCTACTTTGTCTTATAAGGTAGAAGCCCTGCATATGTCATGTTTGTCTATAAAAGTAAAAAGTACATAAAGTAATTTCTTATGACTGTGAATCACTTTTATTTTTCCAATGATTGATACTGTACATTCCTAGTGCTATTAGTTATACATGTATATAACTTTTACAGTTTTTCAACTGAAAGTTGTAAGTTTTTTTTTTTGATCGGGGCTCTTTAGTCTCATTTTAATTTGCTTTGTTTGAATTAACCATAGTTAATTTATTCTTGTGTTAACTCTCTAAGCCAACACTAATGACATAAACACTAATAAAGAGCTGAGCGTTAGTAGACACTGATCCAGTTATTGCCAAGTTAAAAGTTTGAAATACGGGAATGATTTGCTGCTATATTTCCTTTAGAGATGATGGAATGAAGAAATAGAACCAACAATGATCATGACCTTCAGGGAAAATACTGAAACAGCATGAGTCCAGTTCTGGTTCTTGAGTTGACTCGTGAGAAGGGAACTGTCAGATGTCAGCTGAAGATCTGGACTCACAGAGGGAGCCTGGCGTGGGCAGAGCTGTTGGCCAGACGTGTGAGCTGATTGATCCTCGTGTTTTGCTCTGTGTTGTGGCTTGTGCCACTTATACTAACTCATGTAAAGATGTGTCTCTTACCTTGTACAACTGTTGATACAACTCAAAAGAAATTAAAACATAGACTTTGTTCTTTGCCAAAGAAGATTGATGAAAGTTTTATCTAATTACTTTGCAAACATTTGATTTCATTTGGCATTTCATTACCTGCCCCTTTCCTTCCCTTACCCCTTACTATAGTCCAAACCAAGGCAAGCTAACATTCTATAGAAACCAAGGGAAAAAAAAAAAGAGCTAACAGTATGCAAAAGGGCATAGAATTTATTAGTAGAGTGTCACCTCACAAGTGGGTCTAAAGAGACAACTGTCATTTGAAAGCAGCCACTTAGTTAAGCCTTGGTGTTTGAACTGTGACCTGACGGTTTTCTGTTTGTTCAGAGGATGGTTAATGGTTGCTTTTCCTGGGAGCTCTGCTTTCTCTGCCACTCATATTTCTTTTTATGTTCAGTGTTTCAAATGCAGTTCTTATTAAAAGATTTTAAAGAACCAAAACTGTAATTCAGTACAGTGGATTGTTTCTGTTATGTTACTATTATACAATAAAATTGTATAAAAGCTGTCAATTTGATTATTGACACACATAATATGTTTACAAATAAACTGTGGTGTTAATCTGTGGAAATGCGTGTAGTTTTCCAAAAGTTCTGTTCTCAGTTTTCAGTACAGCTGTAATTCTCCTGCACCTTTTTAAAATAACCCGTTTGTATTTCATCCTAGTTTCATATTTACAGGAGCGTGACCAATAGTCTGGAAGTGTTCTTTTTGTCCGTAACTGAGCTTTCCCACATGTTAAGAAGGGATGCAGGGGTCACACAACTGGTGACTCTGAAATCGACATGGGCACAGTTTTACTGGACATCAGCTTCTGTAGTTTTTCCACCTGTGTCCTTCCCTCCCAGGATCCTTCAGGATCCAGGTCAGGACCTCCCCGCCCCCTGCACTTCTGTTGTCAGTGAAAGGGCTGACCAGTTGCTCTGCAGAATGTTCTTCAGTGTAGGTGGATCTGCTCTGTTCCTACAGTCCAAGACTTACCAGAATGGTTTCAGTGGCTGTAAGAAATGGGATCCTCTCTGTAGCACACAGGGGTTGATGTTAATCTGCATGACTGGTGACCCTCTTCATATTTGTTACAGTGCTGTCTGCTAGGTGTTTTTACTGTTAGTTACTGTCCGACTGGTTAAGTTGAGTTCCTGGTGCACACAGTGGCATCTTGTGGTTGAAATGTTCATTTTTGCTGTGAGGCTAAGCTCATGAGTGCGTTGCCTTCCTCTCCTCTGCTTTGCTGGATGTCTGTCCAGATTACTTGCCCATATTTTAAAAATCATGTTGTATTGCTAATTTGGGAGTTGAGTGTGTGCTTTGAACATGAGGCCTTTATGAGGGATGTATTTTTCAAATACTTTGTCCCAATCTGGATTGTTTAATCCTTCTCTGAATGGTCTTTTAGATACTAAATACATTAGATATTGATGAAGTCCATATTTTTTGTTGTTTCTCAGTGTATGTTTGTGTGTGTGTGCGTGTGCATGTGCGTTGCACGTGCGTGTGTGTGAGAGAGAGAGAGATTACAGGGGACCCGAGACTGACATTGAAATGTCTCTTCCTCCCCATTTACTGAGGTGGAGTCCCTCAATTGAATCAGAGTCCAGAGCTTGGCTGGTCAAGCTCATCAGCTGCCTGCAGGTCCCCGTCTCTGCTTCCAGAATGCTGAGGTTGCTGAGCAGCAAGGCCTGTGTGGCTTGTTGGTGGGCTCTGGTCCTCACTGGAGTGGCAGGTGCTTTATGCACCGCATCCCCTGCTGCTCATTTTTAACAGACGCCTTTGTGATACTGTTATCTGAAATTCATTTTTGTACCCGATAACATGCAGATTTTTTTATAAAAATCTTAAGGTTTTAGGGGCTGGAGAGGTGGCTCAGGGTATAAGCCTCTGCCTTGGCAGGCAGAAGGTCCTGAGTTCGGATGCTAGA
This sequence comes from Typhlomys cinereus, assembly GCA_023101885.1. NCBI lineage: Eukaryota > Metazoa > Chordata > Mammalia > Rodentia > Platacanthomyidae > Typhlomys > Typhlomys cinereus. The sequence continues at coordinate 264,364 of JALPQD010000472.1, read as the reverse complement.
CCCCGTGTCTGCCAGGTGGAAGCGGGGGCGGCCTGCGTTTCTGGTCCTGATAGGGCGGAGCCTGTGAATCCTGGGGCAGAGTAAACAAAGAGGTTGAGGCCGTCCATGGTGGTTCCCGAATTCGCTCGTGGTTCACACACACACACGCACACGCACAATTGAATAAATAATGATAAAAATTTCAAAACTTAAACAGTTTTATTATGTTGAGATCTTGGATCATTTTTGACTATTTTTGTGTGTGTGATTAACTTGTATACTTTTTCTTTGCTAAACTCACGTATTAAACTTTTGTAGAATCTAGGGGCTTTTCTATGTAGTCAGTCATGCCTGTGAGCATAACATTTTTATATCGTGACAATTGGTATGCTTTTTTTTCCTTGTCATAATGTACATGTTGGACTACCAGTGAGATGGACCAGGACTTGTGAAAGCAAGAAGTCCACCAGGAGGCATAATGCGTAATAGGTTTCTTTTGTAGATAACCTGTAGGTTAAGGAGACTCTACTTCATCCTAATGCTAAGAGTTAAGTATGAATGTATGCTGGATATTGAATTCTTTCACTGTACAGTGAAATATTTTTAATTTAGCTGTTAATGTGATAAATTTCATTCATTTATTGACTGTTAACTCTATACTCTTGATATGAGCTCCACTTGTTCATGGTGGATCATCCTTTGTATGTCACTGGTTTTGATTTCCTAATTTTGAAAGTTTTTACAGTATTTCTGAGAGAATATTGGTCTGTAATTCTCATGAAGTGTTTTAGTCCACTTTTGGTATTAGGGAAATTTTGACCTTACAAAATGAATTAAAAACAGTTATTCCTTAAATGTTTGTGGATTACTAGTGAAGCTGTCTGGATCCTTATTTCTTACAGATGGGCTAGAATTTGCTAGTGTCATTGGACTCAAAGTTTTCATTTTACAAGATTTTGAAGTACAAATTCAAGTTCTTTAATAGATTCAGACTTTTTTTTTTAGAATTCTGGTCGTTCATATCTTTCAAGGAATTGGCCCATTGCAACTAAAGTATTTTATATGATCACTTACTGTTCAGAATATTCCCTTATTTTCTTCTAATCTGTGGAGCTGAGAAGGGAGGTGCCGTCTCCGCAGTTTCAAACTTGCCTTTATGTATGAGAAGGGCTCAGGTAGTTGAGGCTAACCTCAAGCTCTGTGTAGCAGAGGATGACCTTGTTCTTTATTCTTGTTTCCTGTGCTGCTCTGTCTGCCTCAGGTTCCATAACATCCTGGCCGAGGCTGACTTGGGGAGCATAGCCGCTTGCTGAGCTGTTTCCTGCGGGTTCTCTCCCTGCTCTGCTGAGCACCTGCCAGTCGCATTTCCTTTGGTTTCATCGGCTCACGCTGTGGTTTGAGTTTGAAGCCTTAGTTTTATCATCAATTGATTCCTCTTTGTGGTTTTAGTAGGTCGTAGTCCAGAGCAAATAAAAGTTTTCAAACCAGAAATCTTTCACCTTCATGTTTTATTAAGGAACACAGAGGAGAATGATCCCATGAACACATCTCCTATCTTGTATATATAATATATACACTACATATGCACACACATACGACTGACTGCCTTCCCCAGCACTAGTTTTTATTTAAGGTGAAAACCAGGATACCACATAAGTAATTTTGAATCATCATAAACTGTGACTTACTGGAAGCAGTGGTTTTCTGCAAGTCAGAAGCAAGTCTCCCTACCAAACTATTGCTGCTAACGTGACAATGAAATTAAAAGTAAAGTCAGGCAAAAGCATCAAATATGATGCAGTCACATTTAAAGGATGGAGAAAATGATAGTTTTTTAAGGGGAGGGATGATATGTTTGCAAATGCAAAAGATTGAAGTGACTTTTATTATTTATATGTGTGTATCAGAGGGCACTGTGTGTACCTGTGCAGGCCCAAAGGTGACTTTGAGAATCACCCTAGATTATTTCTACCTCCTATTTGCTTTTGCTCTGGAGTTTTCTAGGTCCCACCTTCCAAGACAGAAGTACAGGCCACCACCATTTTTCAGATCTGAACTCAGGACCTTCTGCTTTCTAGGGAGAGGCTTAACTCCGGAGCTGTTTCTCCAGACTGTGACTTTTTTCTTATCTATATTAGCTATTTAACTGTAATGAAAGATAAGAATTTTATTTACATTTGTTTTTAATACTGACACTTAAAAATGTAAAAATTATGTGTATTAATATTTTGATATTTGTCGACATTATCATTAGAGATTCACGCTTTAAAAATCGCTACATACAATGGTTGGTATAATCATTCACAGTATTTTTATTTTAGGAATGTTTAGAATTATAATTTGTTCTTCTGATTGCGAAATAGTTCACATTCAGTGCAGACAATTGAAAACTACAGAAACAGTGAGGGAGAATATGAACCACTACTTAGAGATAAACAGAGGGATAGTTTCTGCAAAACTTTTCCAGCTTATTTACCATCTACAAACTTATGAAACACAAGTGCACGGACACACCTAAATGTGTAGGGCCAGAGTCAGTGGAAGCTTCTTTCATGTCCTAAAAGTAAAGTTAGAAGTTAGTTCAGAAGGGCTGGAGAAATGGCTAAGGGGTTAAGACTGCCTCACAACCAGAAGGTCCTAAGTTTTGGTCTCAGGCCTACAAGTAAAGACGCCAGGGGGAAATTCCAGAGTGAAGCAAAAAGGTAGAAGCAATCCAGGATGATTCCCAAAGTCATTCTTGGCTTTCTAAAGGGACACAGTGCGCTCTCTCTCTCTCTCTCTCTCTCTCTCTTTCTCTCTTTCTCTCTCTCTCTTGCATACACACACACTTTTTTTTTTAAAGCTCAGTCTGTGATTTCTTTATTTTACTTATTTGCTATGTGTTCTGGAAGTATACTTTTCACATCAGTGGGAGTTGTAATCATTCCCCTGTACTTGGTGAGCCCGAGCTAAAGAAGTGGTCTTAAAAAGATCTTGAAGATAAAAGTTGATATTTCTAGCTCTGATATTCGTGTATTCTTATATTGGAATTTTTTATGTCCTTTCTTTTGAGGGGCTGAAAGCAGTGTATGTGGAAGCAAGTCAAGAGATGCATTAGGAGAGAATGAAGCAGGTAACTTGCAAAGACTGTAGGTGCTGTACTGGGTTTAATCTCAGATTCATGTGCTTCCTGGGACTTATGGTGATTCAGTAGATCCCATAAGTCTATGTAATAATTTAATTGTATAAAATCATTTGTTACTTTATAGCCATAATAGTGTCTTTCTGCCTTTTAAACCCATTTCAATAACATTGCTGAAATATTAACAAATTAGTGAAGCTTTTCTTTAAAAAGATCTTGAAGATCAAAAACATAAATGATGTACTTATATCCATGGAATAAAATGAGTTGTGTCTTTTAAAATAGAGTCCACATATGATCAGTTTGCTTCCTTAATTCAGAAAGCCACCAAATGAAAGGACACCTAAATGCCTGTCGTCTGTTTTTTTTTAATTTATTATTATTATTATTATTTATTCAACTGTGCGCATGTGCGTGTGTATGTGCGCGCGTGTGTGTGTCTGTGTATGTGTGTGTGTGTGTCTATGTATGTGTATGTGTAGAACCATGGACGAATTCGCGAACCACCATGGATGCCTTCACCTCCTTCTGCCCCGGGATTCACAGGCTCTGCCCTACCAGGACCAGAAGCGCAGGCCGGCTCCACTTCTGCCTGGCGTCTATAGGTGGGATCTGGGATCCGAACTCAGGACCTTCCACCTGCAAAGCGGAGGCTAAACCCCTGAGCCACCTCTCCAGCCCCTGTCGTCTGTTTTGTTGCTGTTGTTTTCTTGCTTGTTTCTGAGACAGCCTCTTGCCACGTGGCCCAGGCTGGCCTTGGATGCGTGATCCTCCTTCCTCAGCCTCCCTTGTGTGTGCGGGATGGCGGGCGCCATATGTCTGGACATGTTGGAAGAGGCTCATTCTTGGACACAGACCGTCAAGCTCATGGCTTTTCCCTTGGTGCACGAGAAGAGGGAATAAATGTCAAATCCCCGGTAACATGCTTTGTTGTTTTTATATACTGCATGTTTTTTGTCTATTTTGCCCATGAGGAAATAAGAAATGAGCGCTTTTCATTTTCCAAACTGGCACCAACTTAACCCCAAGCAGAACTGCCTAACAGGAATGTATTTATGCTATCGTTTGCTGTCGGGCACCACGTCCCAGGGACTGGTGGCCCAGTGGAAACGCTCCCTTAGCTTTAGCTCCCAGCGTTTCCAGAGCTGGTTATGAAAAGTCACAGTGCATCTCTCTGGCACCACCATGTTGAGCAAGGCAAAGCGCACAGGCTTCTGTTGACGTCAGTGTGGGCTGCTGCAGGCCTGAGGCTCCCCAAGGCTCAGCTACGGCTCTCTGGAAGCTTCTCTTCCCAAGGGTTTTTCCCCCATAAAAGCTACTTTTTAAATGTAAGTTATTTAAAATTCCAATGGATTTTTTGTTGCCCCCCCCCAATACCCTACCCTCTTCCCTCTCCTCTCATGAAAGTCTTCCTGACAAGCTCCTCCAACCCCGGGGTTCCTTCTTACATGTGTGTCCCACTGAGTCCAGTAGGGAGGTCCATTTTTTAAATTTATTTTGTTTTTCTCCCCCCCTTAATCCCATTCCCCTCTCTCCCTCCTTTCCCTTGACAGCCCTTCATCTCCCCTGTCACAATCCCTCAGTTTTCAAGTCTTTTCACTTGTGTGGCCCACTGTACTTCATCTAGTTGTCTTTGATATCATGTGCCTGACATGATTCATGCTCCAGCAAGTGTCGTAGATCACTGGGGTACCACTGAAGACAGCAATTTCCTTTTCTTCCCTATTAGTTCTCATGAGTCTTTTAAGGGAGATGTAGAACTTCTTGAGATCTTTCTCTTTTCCTGGTGAGATGTCGACAGGACAATTCCCGTGCAATTCTCATGAAAGTATACATATTAGCCATCTGTTACAGAACGAGGCTTCAAGGTTGAGTACTGAGTGTTCCTTCAATCTTTTGTAATAATTACAGGTGTTTTTAACAGGTGTATTTGTAGGTAAACTTTCATAGTCTGCTCTTCCCCTGGGACCTATGTCCTCCCCTTTCATCAGTTCTTACTCTAGTTTACAGTAGCAGAAATGTGATCAGTTGGCAGACGTGGGACTCTTAATCCTCATTTCTAGGAGGGACTTCTCAACTTGCGTAGTTAGCATGTGTTGTGGTTTGAAATGTGTTCCCCACAGTCTCAAATGTTTGGGAAGGTCGTGGCACCTTTAGGAGATGGAGCCTTGTTGGAGAAAGGCAGGGGGTGAGCTTCAGGTGGATTAATCCCACCCTACTTTGCCAGGTCCCACCGTGAAGATAACTGAGAACGTCACCCTGGGTTCAGATTAGCAGAAGTAAACACATTATTAGTCTCACAGGCAGTCTATCTGCAAATACCTTTGTCTGTAGAAGAGACTTGAGAACAAATTTCAGTTACCCACAGAAACACAAGGAAGCACAGTGAGGCATGTGTGAGACGTGTGTAGCTTGAAGCTGTCTGTGCCACTTTTTTTTATTTTCGCTTATTTCTGTTATAAAATTCAGATGCTGTTTCTCCTCCCCAACTAGAACTATCAGGTAAGGATTTAAATACAGGGTTGCACTTTGCTTGGAAAATGTAGTCATGCAAAATAAATGGTTTAAAAGCAGCCTTCATATCTTTAAAAAAAAAAAAAAAAAACCCAAAGTAATGAATCACTTCAACACACACTGACCTGAAAGCCTCACATGTTCTGGAGGATGTAGAGAATCATTTTGTAAAGATTTCTAAACACACCCTTGAGGACTGGTTTCAGAAGCTGTGCTGTGCTAGGAGACTTTGGGTGGTGGGCAGGCATTCTGAGCAATGTACTAAGGATCCTCACAGTCTAATGATGATGTACAAGTCATTTAGTATAAAAAGGAGAATGGGGAGTACTAGAATCTTTTGTTTTATTTCTTCTGTTGCCAAAGGGCTAACACACACACACACACAAAAGGTGGGACGGGTTAGGGGGAGAGAAAGCATTGGGTGGTTGGATACTAGGTTGCTTGCTTTCAAACTGCAGTTCCTTTGGGGTAGCCCACTATGCCCCCGTGTTGCAGTTACTCCGAATGGTTGCTGATAAAATCATCATCAAACAGCTTAAGGGAACAAGGGATTTATTTTCTCTTACTGTTCCTGGTTACAGTTGTTTGTCTTGGCAGGAGAATGTGCACCATCACCAAAGGGCTGAGGGAATTGGCCACTAGTATCCACATAACAGCTGAGAGAGGGAGGATCCTTACTTGCCAGACCAGCATATCTGGTCAAGTATACACAAGGATGCCCCCTTTCTCAAACAGTTCTCTCCATTTTATTCACCATGGGCTGGGCCTTCCCCATCCACTAGACAATCTCCTGCAGGTCTGCTCTGGGCTTAACTGAACTACCAATTCTCTACAAATGTGCCTAGAGCTTAAACCCTCAACAGTTAAGTTGAACTTGTGTCTAATTATGACACCCCATTTCTCTTTTTACAGATGCATAGTCCACTTGCATTTCTCACCTCCTTGAGGTCCATGATTTGCTTTGTCCAATGAGATATAGAAAGCAGTGGTGATTTCCATTTCTGGGGAGACACTTCCAGGGGCCCCCAGCCTGTGCTTTCTTTCCTTTGTCACCCTCACAGATGATGGGTCTCCACCAGCTGTGCTGTAGAACACAGCTTCTGCCAACCTGTGGAATAGGTGGAAGGTGGCAGACAGGAGGAACTTTGATTGTCATAACTCCTGGGACTTTGAAAGTACTTCAATGCATCTGCTAGCCTCTCCAGGCTGATTGGCCATGTCTCCAGGCTGATTGGCCACGTGACCTTGGTCAAAGGATTTTTAATTTGGCATTTGTCAGTTCCTCCTTTTGGCAAATGAGAACACCTGTGGATGGTTTTCAGCATGAAAGAGGATAATCTATGGAAAGGGTTTTCCTGACATGCAGCAAGTGTTCCACAAATACTAGCCGTTCTCTTTGATTCCCTATGTGTAAAAGCATCTCACGCACTACACAATTATGCCAGTGTTTGCATTAGGCATTGATGTGTGTTCCCAGCCTGATTTCATGGTTGACACCTGTGAGGATGGGAAACAGCCCTGTTTGCTTCTTACCCGCTTTCTTGAGGTAGCTATTTGGTGAGGTGGACCCTCCTGGAGCATGCCCTCACTCTCATACATCCAGATCCCAGCTTGTGAGCCCCCATGTGCTACGGTCCAGCCACACCCTGGATCCAAGAACCCGATAGGTGGACAAGGAGTCGGCGGAGGTGGAGAACACAGACACACAACTCAGGGCTGAGTGAATCTGAACTCGTTTACTGAAGCTTACAGCAGTGATTGTATTAGAAAATGTAGGGTAGGAAACGAAGAATGTGCTGCCAATTTCATAAAAAGAAGAAAACAAAGAGTCATGTATCTTTTTAGTTTCTTTTTTCTGTGTGTTTAGCAGGAACTATTTTTCTAATATGCTGTTAAAACAAATTCCAAGAATTTGACCTATTGTTTGGGGGTAAAAATACAAACAGAACCTGTTATGCTCCATTATACATTAACAGGCTCTGTTCTACTCCCCTAGTATCTTTTAATCTATCAACTTTATAATGTTTTACCAAATGGCTTCAGAATCTAGGACAACATTGTCAGCATTGTTATTAATAAAGACTGCCTTTGTGATTTAGTTAAAATTCACCAAGGAGGTGGCGTTCTTTTTAATCTGTCCATAAAATTTAGACTCCAATAAGGAACATATTTTCCATTATAATTAACTATATGTGTGCCATATCTATCATATACTACTGTAAATGGTAAAGGTGAATCTGTTGGAGGGGGCGCATGCCATACACTAATTTTTCCTTTTGGTGGGCACCAAATTCTAGCTGCTAGCATATAAACCAGCCCACATTTGGTCATAATGGTAGGAACTATATTAAGATTCATTTTCCTTCTACTTTCTAATAACTGATGTAGTTTATGAGAAATACTTGTGTGCTGATTCTTGTGAACGGATGGCATGATCTCATATTCACCGAATTTCTGCATTAGTTTAGCAAAAGTCATGTTTGGGGGAATTTTACCCACATCTGTTTCTGGACTCTTGAAATTACTTTCCAATTCTTCAGAATCAGCATGTTTACTTATTAGGTTATCTCCCTACTCTTTATTTTTACTAGTAGCAGTAAGAACTCCTAAAATACATTCAAGACCCAAAACTCCCAACCTCCCCATATATATATTCCAGACATGCCACGTCCTGTCCCCAGAAAAACGCCTTCCTTGAAGCAGTCTTCCCCATGTGGCGACCTTGTCAGACAACATGGTTGGTTGAAGACTGTGGCACCCATGGATTCCAGACCACCTGTGCATGTGAATGGCTAGGTTGTTCCACCTTCCTCTTCCGGGACTGAGGTGGTCTGTACCTGTTACTATGGAAACTTCTTGGGGTTGGTGCTGTGGACCCATCTGAATTATTAATCTCTAAAGAGGCAGAAGCCAGATCTGGTTAACTTAAACATAATTTAGGAAAGCTCAGAATGCAGAACAGCAAAGCATCCAGAACACTGCAAGGGTCCTGAGCCCTTGGGAAGGAGGAGCTCAGCTTGAAGGCTGCTCAGTTAGACTCATGATGAATCAAGCTACAGACACTTAAGGCTCACCTGCTGCCACTCCAGCACCATTGCAGAGCTCCTGCCTTAGTCACTGTTGGCACTTGGTGCCACCTGTGCTAACCCCTTCTGTGGGGGACCCATGTAGTCCTCGTTTGCTCCTGTGTGGTCACACTAAGCTCACAAGTGTCTCCATGCAGTATTGACGAGTGGCTTTCTGGAGACAGTGGCATTTAGATGGAGACTGGGAGGCTAATGTAGTGTCGTAGATGAGCATTGCATACAAGGAGATGCACATATCCCTGGAAATCAGTGTCTTCCCTTTTATGTCATTATCAATCTAAAAAATATTCAGCTACTTTTTTTTTTACACGCAACTGTCGGTACTTACCTTCAGTGCCGAGCTTTTACTTTATCTTGCTATTATCAAAGGAGCTTTTTAATTTTTTTTTTTTTTTTTTTTTTTTTTTTTTTAGGGCGAGGAGAGGCAAGTGGGAAGGGAATAGAAATCAAATAAATGACATGTGTGCTGCTGGCAGTGGCTGGTCACCTGGGCAAATTGGCCAGGGAGTGAGCTGTCTGCAAAACTCAACTGACATGCAGGGCAGTGTCCCTGCGGAGAGAGCAGCTTTCATGTCCTAGCAGCAGCGCTGTCACACCAAACAAATGCTGCTGATTAGCATTCCGTGGCTTTATAGATCTGCCACTACTGGATTTGCTAGTGCTGCTTTTAAGGCTGTTTAAGATTTGTTAGCATACCAGGGATGAAATTAAAATGTCTAACAAATATCTTAAAAAATGCTCCACTTCCTTAGCCATCCGGGAAATGCAAATCAAAACTTCCCTGAGATATCATCTCACCCCGGTCAGGATGGCAAAAAATCCACAATACAAACAACAACAAATGCTGGAGAGGATGTGGAGAGAGGGGAACTCTCTGACATTGCTGGTGGGAATGCAGGCTCATACAGCCACTCTGGCGAGCTGTCTGGAGATTCTTAAATTAAAGATTGAAATGCCATATGACCCTGCGATTCCACTTTTGGGAATAACCCTACATACAGCAAAAATTCACCTCAATAGCACAAGCACGACCATGTTCATAGCAGCACTGTTTACAATAGCAAAGTCATGGAATCAACCTAAATGTCCAACAGTTGACGAGTGGATAAGGAAACAGTGGTACATCTATACAATGGAGTACTACTCAGCCATCAAAAATGATGAATTACTGGAATTTGCTGGGAAATGGATGTCATTAGAAACAATTATATTAAGTGAAGTATCCCAAACCCAGAAAATTAAGCACCATATGTACTCCCTAATAGGTGGCTCCTAGTACCAAACCCACCTAGCCCACCTAGAGACATTCAAAGATAAATCTCTGTAATACGCACAGTAATTACAAGGATTATGAACAGGAGGGATGGGGTAGGAGGGTCACACCAGAAACAAGGAGAGAGGAGACCATGTTACAGCAGAGAAAATAGGCCTCCATCAAGGACTGCAAGTAAGTAATGAGACATCTGGTTAAGTTCACGGACTTTTGTTCCTGATCATTTACAACTGAGGGGGTATGATCTCACCAGAAGGGGTGAGATCATATAATCTGGCAGATAAAAAGTAACCATTTTGCAAATGGGTGATTGACCCCTCCCTCACTGTGGTTTCCTTCTTTTATTACATCTACCTTTGAATATACTCTTATAACAAGACTCTAGTTTAACAGCTTTTTATCTCTGGTCGGGGGTGACATACAATACCCATCGGGATGGAGTGAAGGGCATTGCAGGAGCAGCAAAACTGCAAAAGAAAGTCAACAAACCATAATCTAGAACTTCAGAGACTTTATATCAACCACCTAGAACTAGGCCAGCCTAATCTCTCCCCATCCTGAAGCTCAGGGAAATTCGCAGAAGGGGGGGGGTAAGAGTGTAAGAGCAAAAGGATGAGAGGAGCAATGATATGCAAGATACTCCACACAAGTTAGGGCCGAAGCAATCATAATTGGACTTTGCATATCCTGCGCAATATCCCACACACTATTGACCCCACTAAGTCTAGCATTTGCTAAAGGCACCAAGATCCTTGGAGGCAAGGGATTGACAGCCACAGTAGTGTTCCTATGCTTAAGGGTAACACAGGAAAGGGTTCAGGGAAATGCCACTGGGTCCTTGTATGTCATCGGAGAGGAGAGCCCAGAGGAGAGTCAGGCATGCATATTAAAGGATTCTCCGGGGATTTGGGGGGAGGCACTGGGGGATTAGGAGGGAGGGGAGGGAGAACAAGGGGGTGGGGGGGAGGAGGGAGGGAGGGAACGAACCGGTGTACCTATTAAGTTTGTATGAGCGGAAATAATAAAAAATGTTAAAATATTAAATAAAAAAAGTTTTTGCATCAAAAAAAAGATTTGTTAGCATAAGGAGTTTGTGCTCACATATCTCAAAAGCATGATAGTGAGATAGAATGTATGATAAATCACTTTGCAATAAGAAAGGAATATGTTAATACCAAGGATCCCAGAGACTTCTCCATTAAGAAGGTGCCTGGTCAGTTACTTGAGTGTGAGGGGTTGTGAGCTAGGGAGGAGGGGGGAGGGAGGGATGAGTAATGGAAGGAGGAAGAGCAAGTAAGACGTTTATTTGAGGAGGAACTGCAGTGTGAGAAACCGGTTGATTGATTTGGCTGCAGCTTTGGTTTAAGGAAGTTGAAAATGATACAAATTCAATGCAAAGGTACGAAGGAGAATGAGAGAATGGAGGGCGAATCCCACCCAACCATGGGGAGTGCTTAGGCAACCATACTGAGTGAAGAAGGGGGTAGCTTCAGGAAGGGACGTGCAGGACCACACAGACCCACTGGCTACCGAGGATCCTGTGGCATTAGGACACTTGGTCACTGAGGAGAGGAAACCAGTAAGAAAATGAAAGTAGTATCAAAGGGACATAATCAAACATTAAAGGATAAAAGATTATGAGAAACTTGGGCTTGTGTGTGAATACAGCTTTTTGTATTAGTCAGCTAGAGCTGCTGTAACAAAAGAGCCAAGATTGCATAGTTTACATGACAAACATCTCTTTTCTCATGGTTTTAAAGGCTAGAAGTCCAAGATCAAAGTGGCAGCAAACTCAATTCTGATGAGCTTTTTCTGACATAGGAAAGAAGGGTGTCTTTCTGTCTGTCTGTCTATTTACCTATCTATCATCTATCTATCAAGAGAGAGCAAGAGAGATCTCAACTTGCTTTCTCTTAAAAGGATGCTGATCTTATTAGAGCAGGGTCTCACCCCATCACGTAAATTTAAAACCAATTATCTCCCTAAGAACCCCATCTCCAAATCTTGGAGAGCAGGGCTAAAAGCACGTACATGTTGGGGTGTGCAGCTGAATCTTAACCTTCTTCACTCCTTTTGCAAGATGGAAACCGAGAGCTGGTTCATGGTGTCAGATGCCAAATAAGGCACTGTCCTTCACGGGAGCCATCTTACCAACACTCAGCTTTCTCCAGGAGACAGTCCCCAAAGCAACAAGAAACACGTGGATCATTACTTTTTCCTTCCTAGAGTGTGTGCACAGCTGCATTTTGAACCCACATTTTGTTCAGTATAAGCTAGAGTAATTCTGCAGCAGACCCAGGAGGGCCTCAGAGCCCCACCCATGTGGTGGCTTCTAGACCTGGACCAAAGTCCTGCAAGACCAGAGGTTTTCCCCCTTCAACAAAAGAGTGACAGAAACCATTAATCAACTGGTTGTGTGGAACTTTATGAGAGAGAGAGAGAGAATGAGCAAGAAGGACACTTCAAGGTCTCGGCCAAAGACAGCTCACACTTTGAAGTCATCTTTGGGTTCTCCATGACTTCGTCTCTCTTCTAAAACTGCTTAAAGCCTGAGCAACGGAAACAAGGTCAAGGTTAGCCTTGGACAGCATAAAGTAACTGCGATCTGGTCCCCTCTAACTTTTCAGGGGTTCTTCACTAAACAGTAGTTGGTCCTCTTGATAAGGTAGCATCCGTCAGCTACTTCATTATGTAAATGAAATAAAAAAAGGAAAAACATTTGTTTTTAGATATGTAAATCAGAATGTTCTGAACTTAAAATTGTAGCTATTTTCTAGCGTGAATTAACAGCTACAGGCACCAATCAAACAAACAATCAGATTGCTAATCAGCCTTGAGAGGAAGACATTGTTTGAAGCAGGGGACTTGGGATTATGGGAAAGGAACAAATTGGGCCTCCTCTCTTTCTCAGCCTTCCACTTAGTCATTACCTCCCCTTTACCCACCCGCCCATCATTAGTCTGGGGCTCAGAAAACCTGGCAGAGCTCAGAGAATGCTCAGTTATCTCAGGTCCAACCCAACTGCAGGGTCGGTTCTCTGTTAAGGGTTTGTTTAGAGTGTCTGTGTGAGAGCATGTTCAACAGCACTAGCCGTTGGGGAAATGCAAATTAACCCGTAAGCAGATAGCACTTGACCCCTGGAAGAATGCGCGAATGGAAGGTCGCGGGGCCACCAAAGGCTGGCAAGGATGGAAAGCTAGTACTCTGATGTTACGTGTGGGAATTTAGGTGATGGCCATTCTGGAAAAGAGAGGGTTGCTGAGACCAAACATTCCTTGCCACATGATGCAGCATTGCACTCTTGGTGGTCTATCCAAAGGCAACGACAATTCTGCCCATGCAAAATCTTGGCAACAATTTCCCACAGAATCATCTGTAAACAGCCCCAAATAAGAAGCAACCCAGAACGTGTCCTGTTCCATCCACAAAAATCTCATTTATATTACATATTCGAAATGGCACTTTGAAAAATTGGAGAACGGGCTGGAGAGATGGCTTAGAAGGCAAAGTGTTTGCTGCGTAAGCATAAGGGCCTGGGTTCGGATCTCCATCCCCTGTGTATAAGCCAGGCATGGTAGGGTACATCTGTAATCCAGCATTGGTTAGGGACAGGCAGTTCCTGAGGGCTCACTAGCCAACAGTCTAGTCAAAACAATTGCAGTTTCAGTGAGAGACCCTGTCTGAAAACAAATAAATAATCAAACCCAACCAACCAACCAACCAACCAACATGGAGCAGACTGAGGCATCCTTATATAAGCCTCTGGCTTCCATACATGCCTGCACACACATACACATATGCATTTGCCACACACACCCACACATGCACACACACAGTAAATAAACAAATCAAAAATATTAAGAAAAAAATGGAGAGCAGATGTGACCGTTTCAGTTGTCCACCTGATTGGGCTGTGGGCCTCTGAGCAAACTTAAGAAGAGCTACTTAGCTAAGGCAGGCTCCAGGCAGGACTGTAGGAGACTAAGTATGTGCAGGACAGTACTCTTAACAGGGAGGCTGATAAAGATGGAGAGCGCTGGAGAGCGCTGGAGAGCGCTGGAGAGCGCTGGCTCAGCATTAGGCAAGCTGGAAAGCAGGGGTGGACCTTGCCCCTCGGCTTCTGTCCGGCATGTGACCAGCTCCTTTGGCTCCTCTCTGTGGCTCTGACTGGTATGACTGCTTTTGCCATTGTGGACTGCAACCTCGAATTGTGAGCCAACAGAATCCCCTGTGCCCCTGAATTGTTGGGGTGGAGCATTTATTACAGCAACCAAGTTACACAACTAAGAGGTTAATGGCATGGGGTGAGATGGGGGTGACAGGACAGGAAGAGAGGAGCAGTAAGGAGCACGAGTTCAGTGGATTTTTGCTGGAGGTCACAGAAAGGCAGCTGAAGACCACCCAGGTGCAAGCTGATGGGATGAGGAGGGGAGGGGTGGGTGGAGAGGCTGGTGGGTAAACAGGGTGAGATACTTGGAACCAAAGATAAGTGATGCTGGCTGGACCCCTGAGCTCAGGTAGCATCATGTCCTGCCTCCCACAGCAGCTGCCTCCATCCTTATTATCCTCACGTTACTTCTGGGCAGACACCACCTCACACAGCCTACTGTCCACTGTCCTCTCACTTGCCCAACTGTCCTGAACGCTGTCTCTCCCTGGTCTACAGGAACCTTTTAGGACTTGACTTGAAGCCTTGGATCAACATTCACCCTAAAAATAGTCCGCAGCCACCGAGAAGAAGAGCCCCTTCTCACTGCCCAATGAGGACAGGGAGAGAAGTGATGACCTGAAATTGTGGTCTGGGCCAGGATGCCACTGGCCATGGATAGTGTCCAGAGGTGGCCCTAGGGACTCCTGACAGGTGAGTTGCCTCCCACCAGCTCAGAATTCTACCAGTTTCCTAATGAATTAGTTCCAACAAATTACTTATGCTGTTCCTTCTACTGGCAATTGCTTTTATCCTCCATACCCCTGCACATGCTTAACACACACACACACACGCACACACACACACACACACACACACACACACACACACAGAGAGAGAGAGAGAGAGAGAGAGAGAGAGAGAGGAGAGAGAGAGAGAGAGAGAGAGAACTACAGGAGATGGAAGTCTCCATAGAAGACCCAACCCCATTTCCTAGACTAACAATGCGGAAGTCCTGTGGGTCCCCTCCAAATTTTTGCTAAACACATAAAATGACTCTTTTTTTATTCATTCATTGTACAAGTGTCAGGCTATACACATTTGCTGTAAAGTCCATAATGAGTATTGGTCCCTGTGGCCTGTGTGGTTCAGCCTCTCGCTCATTCCTGCCTCTTGTGACCCGGCTCTCCTCTCCCATTTCCCATGTGGTCTGGGGAAAATGCTGGAGTTGATGTCCCACAATCATCACTATTCTTGTTTGCTTGGGAGCAAGGAAAAGGAGCTAAGTAAGTTCAATTCTTAGTTGGTGGTGTTCATTGCGCAGATCCTGGGATGTTGATAGATCTCAAAGCAGAGACTGAATCAGCCTGAGACAACATGGTAGAATGTTCCAGTCTTCCTCTTTGTAAATCATCTCAGACTTGGTTCATCTGCTGCTCCTGTCTGGGCTGTGGAAAACATGGCCTCTAAACACGCCCAGTGTTTACATGTGACACACTCAGCTACCTGAGCCACCCTGATCTCTGTCATCCCATATTCTCAGGAAAGCCTGAAGCCAGACGCACGCAGCGTGACAGAACCAGGCTGCACCTGCAGTAAGCATGTCGGCCGCAGGCATCGCACTTTCCCCACAGTGGGCGGGACCAGGTAGAAGGTGTTTGTCACGCCTTCCTGAGTCATTGAGTCAGGTGGCCTCAGCCGTGCTTGCTCCATGGATACCTATCACAGTGAGTTGCAGTAACTATTTGTTTATCTCTCGTTGTTAGCTGCTCAGTGAGGACAACGAGGCATGTGATAGGCTCGCAGTGTTTGTGGGAGGGAAACGAGCCCCACTCATCTAGGCTCTTGTCACTGAGGCTCTGGAGAACCCAGAGATACCCCCCCCCCACATACACATAGTGCCTGTGAGTTCACTCTCATGCAGTTACACTAAAGCAGATCAAACCCTCTTTGGAAGGGCACATTAAATGCTACCTAAGCCCACTTTCTTTTTTGGGCATTTTTAAAATAAATTGATCTTGACAATGATTTTTTATTTATTTTTCTACTTTTACAAGCATATTGACTATTCATCCCAGTTTCCCTCCCTTCCATCCTCTCTCTTCCCTTCACCATTCCCTCCCACTCCTTCCTACCCTCTGCCTCTGTGCTTCTGTGGACCCCAGAGTTCCCTCTGGCTTGTCTATTCCTGTGGGGCTCAAGCCTCATGGTGTATCAAAGTTATCTCTCTTCAGTTCACTCCTCCAATATGTGCATTTCCCTTCACTCATCTGGCTTTAATCCCACTTTCTGATGGGAAAATCGGTAAGCTAGATAGATTTTCCAGTGGTCTGGTGTCTGGTGGAGGCCTGCTGCCTATAAGATGTGAGTGGGGGAGATGCCTGGCCCCAGCTGAGGAGGCTAAGAGCAGGAAAGCCTTCTTGGTTCTTCCTGCTTTCCCCGACAACAGGCCAGATCGCAAGAGCCACAAAACTCTAAAGGATGGTAGAGATGGATGGAGTTAACCCAAGTCACTGAAAAGCTGGGGAACTGTGACCCTGGAACCGATGTTGAGAATGTCACAGCAGTTAGCCTACCGCTATTCAAAGTACCTTCTCACACAACCATTCTACAAGAACTATCTGCTTCCAGCCACGCCCACCCTGGTTTAGACATCTGTTTCCATTGTTGTTGCTGGAGGAACGCGCATCTCTCCACGCACTTGAACTTCACTTCATTTTGAGGCCATCAGAGGATTGGAAATAGGTTTGGAGCCGCATGGTTCTCATAGCGACACACTAGTATTTTGCTCGCGGTATCCAGCAGAGCGCTGGGTGCTTCGTGTCACATTCTTCCTCTTGACACTTTGAGCAGCCAAGTTCATGAGGTCCCCGGATAGAAAGCTGGGCTCTGTGGGAGCCACTGGCAGACCAGCCTCCTCCTGACCAGGGCAGCTATGCCGACCATCAGCGCAGCTGTAAGAGATGATCTTCAGTGACTGGGATAAAACACTCTGACCCAAGCAGCTGCAATTTAAGGGAGAAAGGGTTTATTAGTGTGGATTACAGCTCCAGAGGAGTCCATTATGGCAGGGATGGCATGGTGGTGGAAGCAGGAGGCTGGCTTGTATTGCAGTCATGCTGGGGAGGGGGAGAGAGAGAGAGAGAGAGAGAGAGAGAGAGAGAGAGAGAGAGAGAGAGAAGAGGAAGAAGAGGAGAAGGAGGAGGGAGGGAAGAGAAAGAGATGGGAAAGAAGAGGAGGAGAAGAGGAAGAGGAGGGGAAAGAGGACAATGAGGAGGCACTCGAAGTGCTTCCTCTAGCAAGGCTCCACCTCCTATAAGGTCCATAATCATCAGGGACAAAATGTTCAAACCCATGAATCTATGAGGGACATTTTATACTCAAACGACAACACCAACTAAAATTTCCCTAATGTATTATTTAATGACTTACCACACAATGTAATAATAGGAGAGGCAGCAATAATCAGATAATAGTGACCATTTAGTGTAATAGCAGTGATTATCTACTGGGATGTACATTAGCGAAGTTCCTTATTTAGTTGAATCTCTCAAATGTGTCTCTCTCTCCATGGTGCAGTAAGGTCAGAGAGACTAAGTGACTTAGCTAAGGTTACCCAGAGTTGGCAAGGCTCAGAAATGTCATTTCTTTTCAGAGTTGCCCTACTTTGAAGATTGTTATGTAATTATAATCTACAGGCATAAGATTTATGATAACATCTAATCATGGAAGAAGCGGAGTTCAAGAGACTCAGAGTCTTTATGCTAAAGAAAGAGCTGGGCACAGAAAGGAGAGGGATTCAATTTGAATGTGGCAAAGATGGAGCCTGAACCTGAGATGTCTGAATTTCACATCACGTTCTTGTCTCTTAAATATTAATGCATTCAGGACAAACTGTGTATTTAAAATATTTCACTGCCAAGGAATTCTACTGTGAAAGAAGGGAGCGGGTGCTTAGTTAAGGCAGATCTATTAGAATCACTTGAGATGACATAAAAATATATTGCCAGACTCCACCCAAGATACGAATGAGAATTGCATTGTCTGATGCTCAGGACTCAGGCATCTGTGCTTTGCACAATCTTCCTGGTGATTCTATAAGCATCTCACTTGAAAACCACAGAGGTAAATCTCAATCCATTCGAATAGTCTTAGATTTTCTTTATTATTACAAAGGGGAAAAAAGTTGATGGAGTGATATTTTCAATATTGTATGGTATTTCCTGACCTTTCCTGACTCACACGATCTAATAATTACAGTTAACATCAAGAATTCTGAATTTTATTTTATTTTTATTTATTCAATTGTGTGTGTGTGTGTGTGTGTGTGTGTGTGTGTGTGTGTGTGTGTGTGTGTAGAACCACGGGCGAATTCGGAAACCACCATGGACTGCCTCTACCTCCTCCTTGTTTACTCTGCCCGGGATTCACAGGCTCTGCCCTACCAGGACCAGAAACGCAGCCCTCCCACCCCCTGCCGCTTCCGGCAGGCATCTATGCGTGGGGTCTAGGATCCGAATTCAGGACCTTCCTCCTGCAAGACAGAGGCTTAATCCCTGAGCCACCCCTCCAGCCCCAGTGAATTTTAAATGATTATAGTTTTCTGAATGTTCTGAGTGAAATATGGATAGGACTTACTCTTTCTGAATGAAAAGTCAAGTTAACTGATATTTATTTGTCTCCTGGCTATGGAATGAACTCAGGTGAGCACTTTATCACTTACCTATATCCCAAGCCACCTAGTCGACTGTTTTTATTTTTTTTATTTATAAAATTTGTTCACTGACAATTTTATATATGTATTATATATATATATAATTTTCTGATTATTTTCCTTGACCCTCTCTTATCTTCCTCTCACTCCTGCTGTACAAATTTTCCTGTCGTATTGATGTCTTTGTGTTTAATTTTGTGTCCCATTGGGTTTAATCAGGGATATTTGTGTAACCCTGGGCTTTGGACTCTCCCTTGGAACTAATGGACTCACCAGTGGGTACGGAACTAGATGCTTTGCGTCTTCCCATCCCTGATTTTGTTGGTTTTCAATTGTTCATTAGTGATTGGTAGGGCCTGTGGGTTCCTCTCTTGTAGCTGATGTTGCTGGATTGCTCACCTGTAGGTTTGGTATCAGAAACTACAGCTGCTAAGAGTTCATGATTGCCGTAGTGGCATTGTGCTTAGAAGATGGCATTTAATGGCCCTTATCCCTGTCTTTTGGCCCCTATAGTCTTTCCACCCCTTCTTCCACAATACTCCCTGAGGCTTAAAGGGTCTGATGAATGCCATGCTGAGGATTAAGTCCTGGACTTTCACTTATTCTCAGCATCTTGTAATTTGCCTTTTACAAAACTGTTTCTTAAAGATCCAGAGATAGTTAAATTTATCAAAGAAAATTCCAGTGAGATACTTGTGAGTTCCAGCATGTGCACAGATTATTCTGAGGACTAAGACGCAGAACTGTGATCATCCATGTTCTTCCTTAGCCTTCTCGTGTTCTAAAATGAGCGTTCCTCGTTCTTCCTGTTTGTAATCATCAGGCCATGAGAGCACAAATGGCAGTCTCTGACTAAGAAAGAAAACAGTTTAGCATTGTGTTATGATCAAAACCATATGGTGGCTAGCAGTGTTTGGTTGACTCACATACTGAATCATGAGCACACTCACCAAATCCTGCTCACTGTGCTGGCTTGCTCATTTGAACCCTCCCAGAAGTACTCTATTGCTTTCTGTTTTAAAGGGAAAGGCTTTTGCTAATCATTTTATTTCTTTTTTAAATTTTTTTATTTCCACTCATACAACCTTAACAGGTACACCAGTCCCCTCCCTCCCTCCAACCTCCCACAGCCGTATACCCCCTCTCCTCCCTTCTCCCTCCCCATCCTCCAGTGCCTATCCCCGGAGCATCCTTTAATGTGCATGCCAGACTCTCCTCTGGGCCCTCCTCTCCAATGAGGTGCAAGGGCCCAGTGGCATTTCCCAGAACCCTTTCCTGTGTTCCCCTTAAACATAGGAACACTACTGTGGCTGTCAATCCCTTGCCTCCAAGGATCTTAGTGCCTTTAGCAAATGCTAGACTTTGTGGGGGTCAATAGTGTGTTGGATATTGCGCAGGGCATGCAAAGTCCAATTATGATTGCTTCGGCCCTAACCTGTGTAGAGTATCTTGCATATCATTGCTCCTCCCATCCTTGTGCTCTTACACTCTTACTGCCCCCTCTTCCGCAAATTTCTCTGAGCTTCTGGATGGGGAGAGATTAAGCTGGCCTAGTTCCAGGTGGTTGATATAGAGTCTCTGAAGTTCTGGATTATGGTTTGTTGATTTTCTTTTGCAGTTTTGCTGCTCCTGCAATGCCCTTCACTCCATCCTGATGGGTATTGGATGTCATCCCCCTGGCCAAAGATAAAAAGCTGTTAAACTAGAGTCTTGTTATAAGAGTATGCTAATTGTTTTATTTCAAATGAGAGGCAATGAGAAAAATAAACCCCAAATAAAAGAATTGGAACCTTGACTTTTCTTATGAGAACCTTTTGGAGAAACTTTATGCATCCTAGGATTCTATAAGCAAGCAGCTGGGAAATCTGATTCACTGGGTAGGAAAAGAAATCACTTGAGCATTGTAGGCAACCAGACCTGTGCTCAAACTCAGACTCTTACTGACTGGATAAGTGAACTATGTTCTTTAATGATAATAAATTGTATGACTTGGCTTTCTCGTCTCAAAGGTGATACATTACTTGAGGACCATAGCCTAGATTTCATACTTTTCAATAGACAGGACTAAGGGCAGTAGACCTCAAGGTCATAAAAGCTTGAGAGACTATGGCTGGAGAGATGGCTTAGGGGTCAAACCTTTAGTTCACAAACAAAAGGACCTGAGTTTGGATCCCACGTAAAAATCCCTGGGGGAAATGGTAGAGACCTGCATTTCTGGCTCTGGAAGTCAGAGTCTGGAAAACCCTAGAGCAAACCAATAAGGAGGTAGAGCAGGATGATTCCCAAAGTTACTCTTGGACTTCCATAGGCACATACACATACATGCCATGCAAGAAATATTATAAAGAACAGTATAAGTATAATCATTCTACCTACTGTCAATCTCTAGCTGAATCTAAACATAAACTAATTAAATTCTGTTTATGCTTACCATTAAGTCCTTTGTTTTTAATGCTTAAAAACATACTTAACATTTCTCTTTCTTGCAACAGAGAGTTCTCAACAAATTTTAATTATATAGATGTGTTTCAGGCAGTTTCTAAATTTAAAATGTATTGCCAAGTATATCTGCACTATTCCAAAATTTCTTCTTGATTATTTTTTTTTGGGTGTGTGGGGGAGAGTAGGGAGTGAATTCTATCACAGGACCTATGAGAAAGAAAATAAAGAGTTTAATGTTTCTATTTCAATCTCACAGAAGGAATTGACAAGAATAATATAGATAAATGTTTGAAGAGGAAAAATTCAGTGCTGTCACGTGATTGAGTTTTATTTTCATCGAAAACAAAAACAGGAACAGCACCTGCACTGAGAGTGGTTGTCCCAGTGGATAATCTTCACTTTTTCTTTTCCAAATCAAAAGCTCATGGGAGCAAGAGGAATGTTGCTCGACCGATGTTGCCCTGACAGATGTTGCCTTGGACAGTTGCTCCATGCTGAAAGGTCATTTATGACCTTTGTTTCAGGTGTCACCTTCTCTTGTTTCTGGTTCTGGTTTGGTCACTGTGTAGATCAGGCTGTCCCCTGCTCTAAGTTTCTTCCCATGGCTTTCAGGCCGTGCCTGTCACAAGCAATCGCGGCCCCATGGTGAGTACATCCGCGGAGGCGGCGTGACCTGCCTCTCATTGTCCATGTAGATCTCATGCCTGTCTAGCACCTCCACAAGGCACAGGCTGATAAATCACTTGCTCTTAAAATCCGTGTCTCTGTTCAACATTCTACAAGGTTGATTGGTTTGGACGTTGATTGGTTGATTGACTGTGGAGAGCTGGAATGTTGCAGGTCCAATGCCCAATTGCCTTGGTCCATTTTAGTCCCCTAAATAGCTCATTGCCCATCTCCGTGTTTTACCTAACATCCTCATGAGTATCAGGAAAGTCCTTGTGGAATGTATGAACAGACTCCTAGCTTCTACCAACCCAATGACCATGAGTATTGCCAGATAAGACGGGAGACCGTTAGCAGAAATTTCCCTGCTTTTCAATAACTGTGTACCTGACATTTTAACAATGTAATTGAAAAATGTTTTCACTTATGACTTTCTTTGTTTTGTAATTATGCAAACTTCATGAAACTGCTATCTGGTGGGATCATGGGATGTAGGGTGACCTAAGTCTGTGTTCTCAGATTGTAGGTATTCATACTGAACTCCTGAATAAATGATGCTATTCCCTTTGAGGCAAGAGGCATGTTATCCTACAGGCTGAACTTGAATGGCGGTCTATCCAACTTCGGTGTTAGCATGCTGATACTAGTCATGAGGCATGGCAATAATGAAAGATGTCCCGAGAGATCTCTATGTTCCAGTCTTACCTTTCTTTGCCTCACTGTGGAGTGTTAGTCCAGTCCTTGGTAGCACAACTGATCAGTCACTTCAGGTGGGACAGGATACCCTCAACCCCTCAATTCAGAGGCATGATATGCCCAAAGACAGGGTATTAGACAACGTCCCTCAATAGTGTATGTGTGCTAGTGAAAACTGTACTGGATACCCAAAACTACAGCAGACAGGAATCACTGAAGGAGATGGATTTGCCCTTGGAGTAAGAAAATCAGTTTATTGAGTGCCTTGAAAAAATACACCTACCTGGGTAATAGAGTATTATCAGTGGTGTAGAGCTTCCAGGATCCACACAGCTAGAGTGAGTTTATTTGTGTGCCATTTCTTTTTTTTTAATTTTTATTATTATTTATTCAATTGTGTGTGTGTATGTGTGTGTGTGTGTGTGTGTGTGTGTGTGTGTGTGTGTGTGAGTGTAGAACCACGGACGAATTCGGGAACCACCATGGACGCCTCCACCTCCTTGTTTATTCTGCCCCGGGATTCACAGGCTCCGCCCTACCAGGACCAGAAACGCAGGCCGCCCCCGCTTCTGCCTGGGGGTCTATATGTGGGGTCTGGGATGTGAACTCAGTACCTTCCGCCTGCAAGGCGCTGGCTTAACCCCTGAGCCACCTCTCCAGCCCCTTACGTGCCATTTCTTGAATGTAATTTATGCCATATGAAGGAGCGACCTCCAGATTGACTGGCATATAGTCTTGGGAGATGGCAAGAACCCATTATACACATGAGTGATCATTGTAGGATCTCTGCTTGCAAATAGGAGACATGCAAATCAGGATCATGTAAATAAGGGCAATGCCGGCAAAGTGAGGGGCTGCAGGGGGCCAGGCTGCCACTCTGTGGTCTCAAATGACAGCATCCCTCTGCCAGCAGTTCTGAATTCTTGGATCATGCTTATGAAGATCCCTTAATGTGGCAGCAGCTCCATTTTTTTTTTTTTTTGGTTTCTTTTAAAAACGTTTTTAATTTGATTTAATTTATTTCAGAAAGAGAGAGGGAGAAAGAGAGAGAGCGAGTGAGAGCGAGCGAGAGAGCGAGCGAGCAGATATGTAGCAGGTGTGCACCAGAGGAAGAGAGAGGACGGGCTTCTGAAGTCAGTTCTCTTGCTCCACCACGTGGCCTCTGAGGATCCAGCAGACCTCCAGATATGCAGGCGCTTTTTCCTGCTGGGCCATCTGGACCAGGCCTGGTCTCTTATGAATGGTCTCTCTCCACAGTAGCATTCTCCCCTTGGGAAGTAAGATCCCCAGGCCATCAGAGCCTGAGGCTACAGGACGAAGAAGCAATATTTTGCTGGTGGGTGGCTGGAGGGGAACTCTCAGTTAACCCCTTGATTCTTGGATGCCTGAAGTCTGACTATGGTAGAGAGCTCACTGTATGTAGGTTACTGATTCAAGGTTACCCCGTTGGAGAACCTTGCTCCAATTCATGAAGTAGCGTTACCTGGCCGCCATTCTGAGGTTCTTTCCAGCTAGTTGTCTCAGGGTGGAAGAGAGTGGTGAGATCAGTGGATTCTGTAACCAGGAGCCCATTCAATTACCTGTTAATACGCACCCCATGGAGTTGTTTGGAGAATAGAAACTGAGTTTATCTGCCTGCAAAGCACTCAGAACAATACCTGTTTCACGGGGAGTACTCCTTAAGTGTTATTATCCCCCCCAGTATCTGTAGGAAGATGCTTAGCCTTTTGGCTTTGTTTTGAAGTCTCATTGAGCCTTAGCATGCATGTGCAGAGGGTCATGCATCTCAACTGTGCTGCTTCGTGGGTGTCCACGGGTTGCTCCCTCCTGCATTCAGATCGCAGTGCAGAATGTCACTGGTTCCATGAAGCCACCTCTGCATTTATTATCCCCACAAAGAGGGGCCATGGTGCCGATTCATAACTGCATGGGCTACTTTATCTTGATCACTGTCTCCGATTCATATTTCAGTGCTGTAATAAACACATCACCCAAACGATTTAGGAGATGTTTATTCCAGCTTGCCATCTCAGGTCCGTGGTGGTATGAGAGGCACTATCACCAGTAGGAGCTGAGGGAACTGGTCACGTCTGCTCCACAGCTTGCCAAACTCCACCTAGCATGTTCTTCTCTCACCGTGTGTCTCTTTCTCTCTCCTTATTTCCCTCCCCAGGAGTGATCCCGCCCACTTTGGGTTGGGTCTTCTTCCCACATCAATGATACAATTAAGAGGATCTCACATAGGTTTATTCAGTCAACCTTG
Source organism: Typhlomys cinereus (assembly GCA_023101885.1). Lineage (NCBI taxonomy): Eukaryota > Metazoa > Chordata > Mammalia > Rodentia > Platacanthomyidae > Typhlomys > Typhlomys cinereus. The sequence goes on along the minus strand of JALPQD010000472.1, from coordinate 239,463 downwards.
CTAAATAATAAATTCCTAACTAACTACTTCACCCATTTTTTTTTTTGTCCTTTATAGGTGTGGAAATTATATAACACTGACATTTCATGTGTCTGGCTTCTTTCATTCAACATTAGATCTCTGAGCTGTCTCCTTGGTCTTTCTTTTCACCCCTCCTCTCTGTTCTGCTATATTATAAAGCACTAAAGTACCAATACAGAGGGGATATATCTGGGTGGGTGACTTCACATGATTTTTTTAAAGGAAAATACTTTACTGTGACTAATTAAAGGATGTGGTAAGCTTTAGATGCTGGGTTCTTGAACTCCTAATTCTTCAGGATCCAGTGTGTTAGGAGGTTTTGAATTTGTGATTTGGACTTTTAGAAACAGATCAGAGAAGGAGACTAGTGGCGAATAAAAGCTTTCAAAAGCGACATCGTCTCTAGGTCGATGACTCAGGGCAGTATCCTTGGGGACTGGGGTGCCAGAGTTCAACACAGCTTTTCATCCCGGTCCGCATGTTCCCCTCCCCATCCCCCCATTTTATCTATCATTGCCGAGCCTCATTTCCTTATATAATGAAAATGCACTCCAAGGGACAAGTTGTTTTTCCATTCCCAGAAAAATGATTCTCTGCTGCCTGCCCTTTCCATGAGGTACCCTCAAGTGACCCCACATTTTCCATCCCTGAACAGGCTGTCCTGAGCCCTGTTGGTAAGCTCACGAGAAAGATAAACAAAAATCTGGTGGCCTGCATTGACATTTGTCTTCATTATTACACTCCAGGGGAGTCATTGCCTGCTTAATTTCAGGACATAGAGGTAATAATGTTTTCTTTTACTTCCACCAGAGTGGAAAGACGCATTCTGAGTTAATGGTCTAGCCAGGCAAGGAAGTCGCCAAAGGGTTTCCAGACATGGCAAGAGAGGCATAAAGAAAATAAGGAAGACAGGACTGTGCCTTGGAGAGCTTCATACGTGAGTTCATCAGTAGCTCAGGGAGGGAGGGAGGAGGGAAGAAGAGTGGGAGGGAAGGAGGAGAATGCTGAGAATTATGAGATTAGCGTGTGATGGGTCAGGGTCTGATGTGTAACGAACGCTATGGACTTAAACCACAAATCTCCATTTTTCACAGTTCTGGAGGTCAGGATACCCAAGACCCCAGGACCCCCAGACTCAGCCCCTGCTTGGAGACCTGCTTCCTGGTTGAGAAGGTTGTGTCCTCATATGCCCTCATTCGACATACTCTCCACCTTGACATAACCTTTCAGTCCTTTCCAGATATTAAAAGCCCCCTTTCTCTGCACTTTGTTAGTGTCAGGCTCCTATGCGGTCATGATCCGTCCTGACTTCTGGGTCAGCTTCCTTGCTCTAATGAAATCCCGTCTCACTACTGAGGCCTCTGCTACCTCTGTTCATGGTGGCCTATGATCCCCACTTAAAAGCCCTTCTGTTAATATACTCTGTAACTAAATACTCTGAAAAGCAACTTAAGGAAAGAAAGGTTTATTTTATCTTTCAGTTTAAGAGGGGTAGAATCTATCATGGTGGGGAAGCAAGGGGGACAGCAGGAGCCTGAGGCAGCCGGTCACTTTGCAGTGAGGAAGCGGGAGTAGATAGGAAGTAGGGTTGGCTAAGCCTCAAGGCCTCCCCTAGTGACACCACCTCAGTGCCAGCAACTGGGAACCAAGTGTTCAAACATGCAAGCCTGGGCGGGGACACTGTGTAATCAAACCACAATAGATGTGCCTGTTACTCTTCCCTGTGGCTGTGAGACACCACTCAAGCAACTTAAGGCGGAAAAGGAGATGTTGTTCAGCTTCCCATTTCAGAGGGAAGATACAGTCCATTATGGTGGGAAAGGCATGGCTGGCAACAGAACTGCAAGAGGCCTAAGTCACTGCAGACATCATGGAGGCTAAGAGCTGTTAAACTGCCAACTTTAAGACCAGAACTCTCTTGGAAGTAGGGTGGGGCTAATCCACCTTAAGGCCCATCCCCTGTGACTGCCTTCCTTAAGCAAGGCTCCACCTCTTAAAGGTGCCATGATCTTCCCAAACCTATGAGCCTGTAGGGGACAACTCACATCTCAAACCATGACAGCGGACTTCAAAGTGAGAATGTTTCCCTGGTTCCTCTTGCTGGGGGTTCTAAACCATCCCCTTCCTCTCTTCTGAGAGGTTCTACCAGTATTAAAACACCCTCCAGTCCTCTGTCTTGTAGCCATCAAAGACCCCTTCCCATCCCAGGCCACTCCTCCTTTTCCTGGAAGGTCCACGTCCTGGCTTGCCATGCCTTCCCTGGTCTGCTTCTCACAATGCATGGCAATTTCATGCCCACATGGAAACTCTAGGGCATCCTAACTTTTTGGTCTTTTCCCCTTCTCTCTTCCATGTCATTGTCCTGTGTTAAGCACGTGTAGGGGTGTGGGCATGCCTGAGTGTGTGCAGAAGAGGGCTCCATATGTACCTTGTGGAAGCCCAAGGGTTCTCACATCTTCCTGGATTTCTACTTCCTTATTGTTTTACTCTGGGGTTTTCCAGGCTCCACCTTCCAGGGCTGGAAGTACAGCCTGCCGTCATTTCTACCCAGTGCTTTTATATGAGATCTGGGATCTGAATTCAGGACCTTTTGCTTGTGAGGCAAAGACTTGACCCCTGAGCCATCTCTCCAGTCCCTGGTCTGTGTTGTGGTTTGAATGTGAAATGCCCTGGTGTGCCCACTCAGCCATCTCTATGCAATTCTGCCCTAATTGCACTGGATCAAGGTCTTGGGAGCAGCTAGAGTATGTGGGCTGTGGAAGGTTAACTGAAAGGGGAGGACTCTCCACATGTGATTATGGGGAAGCACGGCTGCTATGGGCTCAGCCATCATAAGGTAGGGTGAGGCTTTCCAGTTCCAGCTGTCCTTAGAGCAACTATACGCCTATGACATGAAGACATTATGCATGAAGATGTGGTCAGTGTACAAGAATCCTAAGGGTCAGTGCTGAGTCTCTGGGAGAGGTAATAAAGAGAATCTGGAAAGATCTGTTAGGACCCAGCCACAGAAGAGTCTCCTTGAATCAGGAAAGAGATGACATGGCCCCAGTAACTCTTCAGGGAGGCAGCCATGTCCTATCTAGTCTCACTAACCCGTCTGTTGCAGTTTGCCAGGATGGTTGCTGATAAATGACCAACAAATGACTTAAGGGAATAAAGAATTTATTTTTTTACTGATTGTCCGGTTACAGTTCTCAGTTCAGCTTGACAGGAGAGCATCCACCAACACCAGGGCCGAGGGAACTGGCCAAACCATCTCTACATAATGGCTGAGAGAGGGATGATCCTTACTTGCCAAACCAGCATGTCTGGCCAAGTGTATAGAAGGATGCCAATTTTCCCAATCAGCTCCTTGGTATATTATTCCAGGGCCTAATCCCACCCACCATAGGCTGGGTCTTCTCCATCAGCTAGATAATCTCTTGCAGGTTTGCTCTGGGCTTAACTCAACCATTAATTCTCTACAAATGTGCTCAGAGCCTAAACCCCCCAACCATCAAGTTGACACCTGGGCCCAACTGTGACACCATCCCTCCTATCTTGGCTGCCCACGTGCTGGAAACATTTTCTCCCGAGGTCAAGAAATCAAGTAGTATGGTAGGTATGTTGCAGCGAGTGTGGGCTTTTGTCTAAATGAAGAACCACTTGGCCATCAGAATAAATGCTGTTAGTAGGTCAGCGTCAGACACGACCTCTGAGTTTTCCAAAGACCGAGGGGCGCTGCTCACTGCAGGAGGATCCGGAGACATGTTAATGAAACACAACATGTGACTGGGGACTGGGTCCTCAACCTTGGTTTCTGTCTGAGAAACTGGGAGTTGAAAGATTAGGTCATAGTCAGTCCTTTGCTTTGTGTCTTTTTGATAGATTTACTCTTCACAATAATCCCACGAGGAAGGTTGATTTGCAGATGAAGAAGTCGAGGCTCCGCGAGGCTGAGTGATTTACCCAAGTTCCCCAGCTAGTAGGTGGCAGGGCAGTGTAAGTCCTGGTTCTGGAGGTTGGGTTCTTACCACTACACACACTGCCTTCCAACGAGCAAACAAGCAGGTAAACTAATGACACAGTGGGCCAGAGGGCGACTTGTGTTAATGGAGAAACTAGAGTACGGCATCGACCTAGATGGCAGGTAGGAAGGGCTGGAGGAGGAGCCCTGAGGAGTCAATCAACCAGAGGAGACTCACAGAACGCATTAGCCTGGGCCTTGGCCACTCAGTGGTAGCATGGGCCTTTCCCACTGAGTGACTCACCATTATAAGAGTCAGACTCACAGAGAAACGATATTGATGTTTAGAAAGAAGGGGCTCAGGACAAGCAGGATGGATAGGAAAGTAGAGAACTTTGGGCTCGTCAATACCTAGACACCTTCTAGTGGATGGCTCCATGGTCTCCAGGGTCAGATGAATTAAATGGCTTTTTGCTTCTCCAGAAAAGCAGATGTTGCTCTGGAAGGGAGGACAGGCAGCCAACATGACATTGTTCCAGAAGGTGGCCAACAAGTGAAACCAACCAGGAGAAAGTGATGCGCTGGAGGGCTCCTGGGAAAGGGGGACCCATGGTCTGCTCACAAGCCCCCTGACCCTGACACCCACCACACATTCACCTAAAGGTGCTAGGATTCCTTGTAGAGTTTCTGACCTTCTGGAAGAAACGCTCCAAGGTGTCGCATCCTGTGCTTTTTGCTTTGTTGCTCGAGAAAATTCAACTCCTTCCTCCTTTCTGTTCCAGCACGTGGGGATATGGTTTCCCTTGAAGCACGCACAAGTCTTTATTCATGAGAAATCAAAAACTGCTCTGATTTGACTCTTTCCAGGACCCTACCTTTCTGATTTAAATCTGGAAATATTTTTGGGGAGGTTTGGTCTTGACAGTAACTGGAAGATTTATTTTCTGCCTGAAGATAAGCCTTCCACTTTCACGCTTTTATATTTTCCTTTTATTTCTGTTATTTTCTTTCATCTCGATGCGCCTGCTCACTGCCCTACCATTTGGCTTGTGGGTATTGCTCTGGCTTGACTTTCCTTCTTGAAGATGTGGTCGTCACTGTGTGAGGTAATTCCGTCTTTAGGTAGAGAATAATGGCTTTAATGGCCCTCGCCCACATTCATATCTCCTCTTGGTTCTATTATCTCTTATCCCCTGCAAGGCCAACCAGAATGTGGCTTTCAAAATGGGAGTTAAAATCTTACCACTCTCTAGTCTAAATCTCTCCATGTACACTGTCTGTTCAAGACTCCGTTTTCTCAGCTGTAAAATGGGGCCAGTTTTATCTATCTCATGAATCTATCAATGAAATAAGACCTGGTCTAGTTCCAGAGACCCACATTCTATATGCCTTAAGATTTACCAGTCATATTATGGATTTGCTGTTTGGCAAAATACATCTTCAAACCTTGACAAACTCACCTGTATATGGACAACAGCAACATATTTCTTTATGACGAGCTGACCAGTGTTAATAAGGATGGCTGAGCATAATGATGATTTTGTATGTCCAGATATTCTGTTGATAGTCCACCCCAATTCAGGTGAATAACCAATGAGAGTAAGGATATATAATTCACAAGACTATTTATTTTCCAGATCCCATTTCAGCAAAATCACTAAATTCTTCGGAAAATTCAGGATTTTTGTATTGACAGGATAGTGGGAGTTGGCAAAGTTCTTTTGTGAAGAGCCAGATGATAAAGGTCTTCAGCTTTATGGGCGTCTTTCAGAACAAGGATTGGATTCAGATGTGGGACCAGAAGCAGGCAAAGACAAAACGGGAGAATGTTCCAGAATAATCTTATTTATTTAAGCTGCTGTGTGCTTCATGCCATGGTTTGTGTATCTAAATGACTTTTAAAAATTGAGTATAATTACATTGAAACGGTGCAAATTTTAATGTGTTTTAATAGAAGCATGGCCTAAAAAAGCCTTAAAAATGGAAAAAAAACCTATTTTCATGTTTTAACGACTTTGTAAACTATTTAAATCTTTTTAAAATTTAAAAATACAGGTATAATAATGACTATTAAAAATTCAAATAAGAATTATTTAAGTGGAAGCTAGCTAAATGTTAATTTACTTTTTTTGGAAATGTACTTATGTCTTATCAAATATTTATGTGAAAAGGAGGGAGTATTTGGGGGAAGAAGAGGGTCAGTAAAGGGAAAGAAGGGGTACCGGGGAAGGAGGAGTGTGGGGAGCAAGGAGATCTGGGGAGGAGGGAGTGTAGGAAGGAAGAACGAGGAACGAGGTGACTAAGAAGCACAACATATGCAGACAGCACAATGAAATTATTTAGAATGCTGTCATAAAAGATTGATAGACGCAGAGAAAAGGAAGCTATTGGCAAGTTTAACCCCCATGGTCTCTCTGATTGTCGAGGAAAAGAAGTGGAATAGTCCGGTCACCCAAGCACTACATGAGGGCACTGTGGGGTGTTGGATGCTCCTAGAGGAACACTGCTGCAATCCTTATATCCCTGGGGTGGCAAATCCCAGCACACGAAGAATGAAGGCAGAGATGCTGACCACCGTGGGGAAGGATGGCCGGTTACGCAAGAACCCACCGTTCTCCCAGACGAGCCGCTTGGCCACTTAATGAACTTAGCTTTTTCCTACCGAAGCACTCCTGCCTGTCCGATTTGCCTCACAGTCAAAAGTGGCCTCCCCTGAGCCTGGCTGTGAAAGTCTGGCACAGACAGCTTGTTGAAGACTGCACCAGGCCAATGACCTTGCAGTAAAGGTAGCTCACGCTCCACTCCCTTGTACCCCCATCTCTGACCACAGTGTGAGAAGGTGGGGGGCCTTGGACAAGCAACTACTTGTGAAGGCTCTATGAAGTGGGAAGATGTGACTGGAGTACTTCTGGGGTGGTGACATGGGGTGGAGGATGCGGGGCGGGGGGATTAAAGCCTACCCCATAATACAGAATGGAGCAACTGATCCTCAAAATGTGCTCAGTTGTGTGGGGACAATAATGGCCGTGCCACAAAAGCAAGGTCCTTGGAAGGTGCTAAGCCCCAGGTGCTGCACATACTAAGCAGAATGTGGATGTGAGTTCAGGATGGCTGGGGAGAGGAGTGTTCTGTTGGGACATGGTGAGTCTACATGGCCTCTGAGATTCCTGAAATCTGAGATAAATCTGAGATGAAATGAGGCACAAAGAAATAAAATCAGAAAAGATAAAGGGGACATGTGGAGCCAGTTCACATAGATTTGCAAGAGTCAGTTGTTAAACATTTAGGAAATTTGTGGACAGATGGTTACCTCGCTGATAGCCTCAAATCTACTATAGTAAGAATATCTACACCATGGAAATTGACAGGCACTACAACCAACAGCTTCCTCTATGCCAGGAGAGATGCTCTACCAGCACATCTCTGAATAGATGATTCAACCACCGAATTCCAATTAACTAGGATTTATAAAACTAACACAACCACACTTCTAGTAGCAGAATCCAGGTTTTGAAAAATGTCTGCTAGAGTTAAGACTCTTTGTGTGCAGACAGAACCAATGCTAAAACCAGACACGTGGCCTTCCACAAGCTACTTAATCTTCCCAAGGCCTCAGCTCCTGCTCTATAAAGTGGGGACAGTAGCTTTTTAATAGTATTGTTGTGAGGATTCTGTGTGATGTCATATGTATAGTGATTGCTATGGCTGAGAGTCTCTTTTTTTTTTTTTATTTCAGCTCATACAAACTTATTAGGTACACCAGTTCCCTCCCTCCCTCCTCCTCCCCCCGTACCCCCTGCTTCCCCTCCTCATCCCTCTCCCTCCCCATCCCCCAGTGCCTCCCGCCCCAATTCCCAGAGAGTCCTTTCTTGTGCATGTCTGATTTTCCTCTGGGCCCTCCTCTCCGATGACGTACAAGGACCCAGTGGCCTTTCCCTGAACCCTTTCCCATGTTCCCCTTAGGTATAGGAACACTGCTGTGGCTGCCAATCCTTTGCCTCCAAGGATCTTGGTGCCTTTAGCAGATGCTAGACTTTGTGAGGTCGACAGTGTGTTGGACAATGCGCAGGGCATGCAAAGTCCAATTATGATTGCTTCAGCCCTAACTAGTATAGCGTATCTTACATATCATTGCTCCTCCCATCCTTTTGCTCTTACACTCTTACCGCCCCCTCTTCCGCAAATTTCCCTGAGCTTCAAGATGGGGAGAGACTAAGCTGGCCTAGTTCTAGGTGGTTGATATAGAGTCTCTGAAGTTCTGGATTGTGGTTTGTTGATTTTCTTTTGCAGTTTTGCTGCTCCTGCAATGCCCTTCACTCCATCCTGGTGGGCATTGTATGTTACCCCCTGGCCAGAGACAAAAAGTTGTTAGAGTCTTGTGATGAAAGCACATTCAAAGGTAGATGTAATAAAAGTGGGAAACCACAGTAAAGGAGGGGTCTATTACCCATTTGCAAAATGGTTACTTTTTATCTGCCAGACTATATGCCCTCCTCTTCTGGTGAGATCACACCCCCTCAGTAGTAAATGATCAGGAACAAAAGTCTGTGAACTTAATCAGATGTCTCATTACTTATTTGGGTCCTTGGTGGAGGCCTATTTTCCCTGCTGTAACATGGTCCCTTCTCTCCTTGTTTCTGGTGTGGCCCTCCTACCCCATCCCTCCTGTTCATAATTCTTGGAATTACTGTCTCTAGGTGGGCTGGGTGGGTTTGGTACTAGGAGCCACCTATTAGGGAGTACATACGGCGCTTAATTTTCTGGGTCTGGGATACTTCACTTAATATAATTGTTTCTAATGACATCCATTTCCCGGCAAATTCCAGTAATTCATCATTTTTGATGGCTGAGTAGTACTCCATTGTATAGATGTACCACAGTTTCCTTATCCACTCGTCAACTGTTGGACATTTGGGCTGATTCCATGACTTTGCTATTGTAAACAGTGCTGCTATGAACATGGTCGTGCTTGTGCTATCCAGGTGAACCTCTGCTGTATGGGGGGTTATTCCCAAAAGTGGAATAGCAGGGTCATATGGCATTTCAATCTTTAATTTCTTTAAGAATCGGCTGAGAGTCTCTTGATTAGTGATGTAGTTATGTAGTCATTTTTCCAACATGCACATTGTTAAAAGCAGAATGTCTGGGTTTGAACAGCAAAATCAATTCCGATCACATGAACTAGTAACTGGTGACGAGGCATTGCATGACTCACAAGGTCGATGGGAACACAGAAGAACCAGGGCCAGAAAATAGAAAGCAGAGGGCATGAAGAAACTGGAATTCAGTAAGAATCAGTCTTCGAGGGCAGCAAACGTAGCGATGCTTCATCTCCCACAGTCCTAGGTAACTGGCCTTCCTTCTAGCTCTGGGTACCAGTTCTGAATATCTCTGTGGCCCCACGTTCACATTCCAAGCCTTGGGCAGATATGACCAGTTGACCAATTTATTTTTATTATTATTTTTTTTTTAGTATGTGTGTGTGTGTGTGTGTGTGTGTGTGTGTGTGTGTGTGTGTGTGTAGGACCAAGGGTGACTTTGGGAAACATCCTGGATTGCTTCTACCACCTTTTTGCATCCCTCTGGGATTTCCCAGGTTCTGCCCGCCTGGGCTGAAAGTGCAGGTCCCAGCCATTTCCATTTCCTGGCATTTTTACTTGGACTTGGGATCTGAACTCAGGACCTTCTGCTTGCGAGGCAGAGTTTTAACCCCTGAGCCATCTCTCCAGCCCATCAGTTGGTGAGTTTTTGGCAGATGCTAGCTCCTTAATTTTCGAAAGTGTCATGAAAACCCACGTCTAGTGGATGGGGAATGGACATTTCTCTCTCTTGTGAAGTCCTTAATGGATTCTCTGAGGCCAGAGTGGTTATGGATTTATAGCCAAAGAAAATGGATTGCTCTGGCTTCTCTTTGGATGATGATTTATTTAAGAGCTTAAAATTTTAAATCAATAGAACTTTAGAAAATAGTCTGTTTTCTTACTAACTAAGGCCCTTCAGTGAGAAGCTGGTGCCATTGGCACTAATAGCTGCTCAGGCGGAACCGGAAAGTGTCACAGGTGAGCTGGCTTCTACTGGAAAAGTTAACCGCTGATTGAATTAAATTAAATCAAATCCAAGTAAAAAAAATTCCTTTGGACATTTACTAGGTGTGATAATATGTGGTATTAGGCTATGTGGGAGACATAAAGTTGGTGTTAATCCAGTAGAGGTCTATGTGGAAGTGCTTTTTTGGTGGTGAGATTAAAAACAAAGGTCACAAGTTCTATTGTCAAAGGAACCGTGTATTTCATAATTATAAGTAAGTTCAGATAAATGTAACACAATAGGAATAGTGGGGTCCGTGGCCCTTGGAGGTGTGCCATTTTTCACTGAATCATTTTTCAGCTCAGATGACTGTTAGCATGATGCACTAGTCTTTCAGGAGGTTAGGGAGCTTCTTCGTGTGTCGTCTTGTTGTGTAGCCCAGGCTGGTCTCATGTTAGCAGATCTTCTGCCTTGGCCTCCCATGTGCTTGGCTAGTAGGTAGGTGTGTTGTCCTGAATCTTCTTAAACACTGTCAGTGAATTAGGGGGGAAAAAAAAGGCAACTTGATAGCCGCGTGATCTAAATCCCTCTGGGCTCATTCAGATAATTGCTGGGCAGCAATTCAGATAAATATCCAGAGGGAGGAAGACATAAGCCATGCTTGGGGTAAGCATGCTGGGCTGCCTGTGGACGTGAACCACTGGGACCCGGGTGATTACATAGGAAGTGGATGGAGTTGGGTGTTCCATGAGGGGGAGGCCACTCTTTATTCTGCAGGCACTGAGGGCTGTGATCATGTGATTGTGGAGGTGACTTATTGGAAACTGCTAGAAAGACTTCCCGGACTGCTTAGGGAAGGACAGGCAGAAGTGGCTGTGTGGGGCAGACAAGTGAGTTAGGAGGAAGCCACAGGGCTCCGGGCTAGGAGTGATGCGAGTCAGCACAGACAGAAGGCCACGGTGTACAAACACTCCCTGTGGGAAGTGTTCATGGCCGGCTAAATGTCCAGGGAGATGAAGCCTGCTTTCCATTTCTTCCGAGCTTGGTTTAGGAGACTGAGATCCGAAGCCCAAGTACATCACTACCTAATTTTATGGCTTGGGAACAAGAATTTCTCTTACGCTTGGTTTGCTTCTAACAAATGGTGACACAAGCAACTTGTCAACTTGAGGGTGCTGTGGCAGCAGAAAGATGCAGAAGCCGTCCACAGGCATGTGCCACTATCGAGGGCCAAGTTTAAGGAAGCCGATGTATTTTCCCTTTGTGCTGTTGGGGCATAGCCATGGGGCAACTTCAATGTTTTCATGTGTGTGTGTGTGTGTGTGTGTGTGTGTGTGTGTGTGTGTGTCCAATTGAGCTTGTTCTTTATCAAAATCCAAAGTCCCTAAAAAGAAAACACAGCTCCTATTCATAAATTGAAATAAGACAAATCACTTCTTGGTTTTTGAAATTAGAAAAAAAAAAGAGCAGAGTTCATCTGAAATTTTCTTGAATGTCTCTGTGAGAAAGAGTAAGTAGAAAATGTGCATCTAGATAGACTCCAGCGAAAGACTTAAGGAATGTTGTGCTTCAAGTTGCATATGTAGAGAAAATGAATTGCTTTAAAAAGACTATTTTAAGTCTACTAAAGAAAGGCACAAGGAAAAGTTAAGTTAATTAATGAAGTTGTTGATAACGTGGAAGCATCATGAACTGCAAACTCTGAAACTTTAATGTAACTTTCTGGCTGGCTGGAGCATTCAGGGCTCAATTGGCTAGGCATTTGATGAGCTGTGGGTCTATGATATCAGAAATGGAGATGTGATGTGGCGGCGGTGGTGGTGGTGGTGATGATGATAGAGCCCATGAGATGATGCATGTAAGACCTTATAAACTAGGCTAATATCTTCTATTTGTTATTACCAAGGAACAAAGTCAAAGAGTTCGAAGTAAAAAGATTTGAGGTGGAAAACTGAGACACAACAGCAAAATTATACACAGAAGAAAGCTAATTAAAAAAATTATTGGTCAACAGTTCATGTTGCTTTGGATTCTTCACAACCTCTTTGCAACAGGAAATCTTTGATACCTTTTTTCAAAGAAAGGTAGTAATAACATGTGAGACTGCTACTAATAATAGTAAGAGCCACTATTCTTTTGAGCATCTACAGTGGCCCAGTGCTGTGACTGTTGTTAGTTATTGTCACTCCTCCAATGGCCATGCTTATGGTCTTAGTTTAACCAAGAAAAAAAAAGACCCAGCAAGCTCAGAGATTAAGACACATGGTTAGAGTCAGACAGATGCAGATTTGAACTCGCGTCTCTCTGCTGGGCATTCTGGCCCATCTTCTGCTGGGTTAGTTAGTTCATCGAGGATGCTGACATCAGGAGGTTCCAATCATCCCCGGAGACTGCCTGGTGTGGGTCCTCCTTTTTTAAATTTTTTTTTATTATTATTATTATGTATTCAACTGTGCGCATGTGTGTGTGTATGTGCGTGTGTGTGTGTCTGTGTGTGTGTGTGTGTGTCTGTGTATGTGTAGAACCACGGACGAATTCGCGAACCACCATGGACGCTTCCACCTCCTTCTGCCCTGGGATTCACAGGCTCCGCCCTACCAGGACCAGAAGCGCAGCCTGCCCCTGTTTCTGCCTGGCGTCTATACGTGGGATCTGGGATCCGAACTCAGGAGCTTCCGCCTGCAAGGCGGAGGCTTAACCCCTGAGCCACCTCTCCAGCCCCAAGGGTCCTCCTTTTTTAAGAGAAAAGGAGTCCAGAGACCGTACTGCCAAGAGATGGTACAATGGCTTGCCCGAGAGTCCATGGCAGAAACTGCTAAGACCAAATTCTCAAAGTCAGAGCTCTCTGCCCTGGGAGTAGTAGCTGTCTCCCACCCTGGACTGCGTCTCTGTTGCGTAGCTGTTTGCAAATAGGATGTTGAGTTCATTCCAGAGAATTGCTGGGCAAATTTGTCTTTCTAGAGGGAACAGCTGGTGTGTATACTCTAAGCTCTGCTATCACCACACGCCCTGGGTTTATGGTGGGCTTGCCTCTGGCTTCTCTTGGCAGCAGAGACGTTGTTCAGCATGGCATGAACAAACAAGGGAGTTCACTGACTGTCACTCTGAGATTCCTGTGTATTAGCAACTTCCAACATAAACACTTTGTAAGAGCTGAGATCACACACCAGTATGCTCACGGCAGCCGGCCTTGTCCAGTGCGCATGTCACACTGAGATCCTTAAATTCTTACAATAACAGTGCAAGGTGGTGGACTAAATAGGCTTAGCAGATGAGGACTCCAAAGCCCCGGTACATCAAAGAACATGTCGGTATTTAGCAATAAGTCTGATAAATCCTGGAGCCAGGGTATGCATTGCCGAAGCTGACATCTAAAGCCACCGCACACATCTGCACGTCATCTGAGGCATTTCATGCCTGTGGAGAGGGGATGGCTGAGAAAAGAAGGCAAAGTTTGGAAGCTAACACTCTAACTGTGGACATGCATGTGTGTGTAACCATGAGTAATGATCATGCTCAGTGTCTCAGAGCAGTGGCTTTTGTTCCTGGGAACTAAAATCTGAAATTTATCTTTAATTTTCCAACATGGACGCAGAGTGCATTTTTAATCCCTTTGTTCAGAGAGGGGGAAACTGAGCTGAAGGGAGGACAAGTGAGCCAACTCACTTTCTTGCTGTAGTCAGAATTAGCATCTAGATTACTGACCTGGTAAATTCACTCCAGAGCCCAGGGTTGTAGTCCTTGTGAATAAGCTTTGGAATAAAAGAAAGAAAATGAAGTATTGTGGGAATGTCAAAGTGGAAGACTGTGTATGTGAATGCTTGATGACACTAAATCCTTCCTTCCCGTCACACTATATTCTCCTGCCGACCCCAGCAACTTATGGGACCAGCACAGTGGGCAACTCACGGGACCAGCACAGTGCACAGTACTGGAGTTGAGTGAAGTGAGGGAAACAGGGTGGAGATGCTTCTCTTGAGCCAGGAGAACTTGGTGGCTGTTGTGACAGAGGGGGACATATTGGTCTTGCTGCCCATCCCTGAACAGATCCCATTATGCTTATTTAAGAATAAACCCACTGTGATTTATTGCTAAATAGTTGTCTTTGTTTTATTGCCTGTTTCTGGGACAATTCCCACAAATGCTAATAAAACCCACAAGGACTTGGACAATAATAGAAAACTTTAGAAGAATTTCACACATTATTGATTCACTGAAATTTCATTGGATGTAGTCCAGTTCTCTCAGAAACTCTTTCAATAGGCGTATTTAGGTAATGACTCATTAATACTTTCTTATATGTATAAATTTATATTCTTTCTGTTATCTACTATTGCTGATAGATGGACAGAAATGAAAGCTTTTTTCAAAATAGTCAGATGCCTGTCCCAGGCTTCTAGATGTATCTTCTCTTTGAGTTTTAAGGTGTGGCTGTCAAGCTGTTACCCCTTTATTTGTTGTGTGACTCATTCTCTTTCTCTCTCTAAATTGAGAAGTTAGACAAAGCCACTGGTTTGCATGGGAACTCAGCACCCTGGGGACAGCCATTGCTGATTGCAGAAGTATTGACAGGATCTAGAATCCATGTGTCTGAAGGTGGAACAGAAAAATACTGCATTTACATCTGCTGTGTGTGAGTTTCAAGGCTCTCTTGCAATTAATAAGATGCACTGAGAAGTGTGGGAATTTTGCTACTTTTATCATTATGCCTTTCCTAATGAAGAGGAAATTAGAAGTGTCATCAAATGTTTAGTTTTGATTTTCATAATTTTCCCAGTTACAATGCAATTAAAAGTTTGCAATCTGAGAGCTTTGTAATAGTCTTAATTAACATATGCCAAATGTTCTAGAAGAATGAGGAAAAAATATGTGCACATCATTGATATTAAGAGCGGAGGCTGGGGAATTAGGTCAGTTGGAAAGGTGCTTGTGCAAGCACACAAACCTGAGTTCAATCCCTAGAAGTTTAAAAAAAGCATGCCTAGTGGTGCATGCTTGTAACTCTAGTACTGAGCACTGAAGAGGCCAAGTGCTGGGCTTGTTTAATCAGTAGCTTTGGGCCAATGAGAGACCCTGCCTCACAAAAACAAAGTGGATAGGACTTGAGAAACAATACCTGTGGTTGATCTCCCCTCGTGTGCACACGTGCACACACACATACATATGTACACACACATATGTGTGAACTAGTCTCACAGAGTTAGGGATATACAAGTCCTGGGTTTAATTCCTAGCACTGGGAAAAAAAGGGGGTAAATGGGATGGGCAGAAGGTCTTGCAATTGCAAAGACTGAGAATCTCAGGCCCAAATAATTTACTGGATCTTTCTAGGGTTAACATTTTGAGATTCTTTTTTTTTAAAATTTTTTTATTATTATTATTATTTATTCAAGTGTGCGCATGTGCGTGTGTATGTGTGCGCGCGCGCGTGTGTGTGTGCGCGCGCACGCGCGCGCATGTGTGTGTGTGTGTGTGTGTGTGTCTGTGTATTTGTAGAACCACGGATGGATTCGCGAACCACCATGGACGCCTCCACCTCCTTCTGCCCCGGGATTCACAGGCTCCGCCCTACCAGAACCAGAAGCGCAGGCCACCCCCGCTTCCGCCTGGCGTCTATACGTGGGGTCTGGGATCCGAACTCAGGACCTTCCGCCTGCAAGGCGGAGGCTTAACCCCTGAGCCACCTCTCCAGCCCCACATTTTGAGATTCTTAACTGCAATGTCTAAAACATGAGATATTCACTACAATATAACAACTTAAATTTATGTGACATTTACCTAGCAGGAGAGATACCATATCATGAAAGTGGTTTTCCCAGGGTGAACCTTCTCCATTGTATTCCAGAGGTGCTGACCCCTGTGATCTCTCCCTCCCCATGTGGGAAACTCCACCGCATAATTTTTGGTAGTAGGGGACTACATTTGCACTTTTCCCTACAAAAAATGCATAAAATCATGAAAACGTATGCAGCAGAACCAGTCACATCTCAGATGCTTAGCAGTCACTTGGGTAAGTGGCTACCACAGTGGAGAGTGGAGGGAATAGAACATTTTCATCACTGGGAAAAGTCTTTCTCAACAGCTCTGCTCTGAGGGAACTAGATGACTGAGAGATGATGGTCTCATTGGGATGAGATGGTTTTATCATGCCATCCCTACTGCTCCCGAGACAGAGGAGTGGGTGGGAAGCCAGGCAGGGGGTCCTTTCCTCCGGGGGCCAGTTTGCTTTTGCACTTTGCTTGCACTGGGTAACATGATGCCCATGAACAGCCACGCACAGCCAGGAGTGTTGACTCAGCCACACCCCCCAAATAGCCTCACCCACCAAATTATGCAGAAACTCAGAAGCCTGTGCTCAAGACCTGGATAAAGTCAGACACCAGGATTTTGCTGGTGGCTGGCCCAGAGGAGCTTCTAAGGAGAAGAATGGAGAAGCCGTCTAAAGCCAAGTAACGTATTTCTTTCTTCTGAAGGAAGACTTCCGGGTGTGGTCACAGCCAAGGGGTGGAAGCAGGGTATGAGGGTCTTCCTTCCAAAGTCTTCATTGATTAACTAAGACTTAAGGCTTTGTAAACAAAAGTCATGGGCCAAGAGGGATAGTTGGGCCTGACCATGTACTTGAAAGATACAATTTTCCTTTGATCATGAGAAAATAATGTTCTTTGTGGAAAATATATTTTCCATTATTCAAGAATTTTAATCATTCATCCTGGAAATAACCATTGTTGACATTTTAGAATTAAACAAATTCTTGTCATCCTTCATATTAGACTATATAACAGCTATTCAATATTATTATTCTGAGACCAGAGCCTCTTCCTAAGGAATCCTAAGGAATTCCTGCCAAGTTTGTGTGGGGTTTCTTTCCCCCTGTGACTCTCATTTCCTGCTCCTGAGTCACTTCTCTGAGTTCATGGGTGAAACTAGAGAGCTTTCCAGTACTTTCTCAGATGTCTTGTCCACAGGCTTGCTTAGGGAGTTTTGCAGGGGCCAAGAGAGTGACTCCTTACCATGATGGTTTTGGGGGGGGGATTAGAAGGCTTTTCATTTGTGTTGAGATGGGATGAAATGAGTCCATTTGTATCTTTCCATCCCACCAAAAGACTGTCTAAAAATACCAGGGCATAGAGGATCCTAAATAAGGGATAGGAGAGGAATTCTGGTGTGGATCTGAGATGCTGAATCATTTTTAAAATTTAACCTATGGCTTATTACCTGTTTACTGCTGTAACGAATGCAGTGTTTCATAGGCACTAAGCTCCTAAAAGTGGACCAGACTAGACCCCACTTGAACATTCGCCATTCTGGGGTGCTCATGGAGTGTTCTGACAGAGGTACATGCAGGACAGTGTTGGAGTCTGGGGAGGGAGAGGCAAAAGTCCATTTGGGGTATTCAAGGGAGTCTTTTTAAAGAATGTGCTTGTAAGCTAGAACTGACGCATGAACAGGAAAGAATATTCTTTAAAAAATATTTAATACAGAGAGGGAGAAAGAAAAGAGAAGAGAGACAGGAGGAGGGTTGGAGGAGAGCACGTGCCCCGGTGAATGCGTGGAGGCCAGAGAACAGCCTTTTTGGGAAGTGGATTCTCTCTTTCCATCACCAGGCTCTGAGAAATGAAAGGTGGTTAGGTTTGCACGTAGCAGTCTTTACCTGTAGAACTGTCTTACCAGCTTGGAGCTTACAGTCTTTATTTTTGAGTGGTGGGGGTGAGGGTGAGGAAGGGGTAGAAGTGCACATGAGGGAGGAAGGCAGGAGGTAAGAAGGAGCCATTTGCTGGGAACGAATCTTGTCCACCTGGCTTGTTTTGTGGGCACATGCTCCCCACAATAGTGCTTTCCACAGGCCGGTTTGTGCGGCGCTCTGAGGATGCATCTCTCTCCCTTCTCATGAGCAAATGTCGCCTGTTACTGAAGGAGACCCAGGTCAAGGCTACTGTCTTCCGGCAGACTTCCAGATTGCCTTACCAGGGAATAAGCCGTCCTTCCACCGAGGTCTCAAACTGTTCTTGTCGTCTCAGAAATTTCCACTTGATATAACTTGATGCCTGTCACTCATGGATGACTTTTCTCTGTCCTCTGAGAACCAGGAACAGTATGATTACCTTCCAGAACACATCCGGGGCTCACAGTGATGGCTGCTCTGGGTCGCCTCTTGTATATTTTTTTATTTTGGAATCCCGGTGTTCTGTTCCTCATATCTTGTCATGTGTGTATAATCTGATTTTGTTCGGAGGGAGACTTAATCTTGTCCATTTATTGATTAAACCAATCCTGGGTAAAGAGAAAATTAGCTTTTTGGATAGGTGCCTGGAGAAGTGTGAGAGCGGGTGTGCATGTGTGTACGTAGGGGGAATCACTTGTAAAATTCATGTTCTTGCTCATTCTTCTTGATCACAGTCCCATATGTTATTTCAAAGTCCTTGACCAGGATAGTGGTATCAGTTTTTGAGAACAGCAACATTCCGCTCTCCTGACAGATGGGGTTGATGTTGGCTCCTGAAATCTTGTCAGGCCACATAGTCTTCAAGGTTGACCTCCTTAGAGAGGTTCATTTTGCTGGTGATGGTGGAGAAAATCGACCTCTTCTGGTGATGGTCAGGAGATTTGTGGTCCATTCATTCAACTGCAGTAGGGCTAGATCCAGGGTGTCTCTGCTCTGTTCTTGGCCACGTAGTTGTTCTGACCAGAGTCATCCATTTGATTTTGCAGCTCCAGCAGAATCACGCACTCTGATTTTTTAAGACCCACTTGTGTCCAGAACACAATGGGTTAAGGCCTGGCATAGCAGTGAGCATTAGAGATCCTTCCCCACTTCTGGTGTGATACTGAGGCTGGTGACATTTTGGGTGCTGAATACCCATGCAGTAGGTATGTCGACCCCTGTTTTCAAAGGCATCTGTAGTAGCGCTGAGATATTTCCTCCTGAGGAAAAGAGGTTTGGAAACATTTTATGTAAAAAAGGTCTAGGGAACCGAGTAATATTGAGTCTAATCTGCTGACTTTATTACTTGCTGACTGTATCACCTCAGGCATGTTATTTCATCTCACTTCTCAGTTTTCTTGTTTGTAAAAGAGGAGTAACAATTCATTCGTTTCTTTCTTTATCCACCTATCTATTTATCCATTCATCATCCATTTATCCATCCACCCATCCATCCATCCACTCCCCCAGGTATTCGTCCATCCAGCTATCCATTTCTCCACCTACTCATCCATCCAGGTATCCCTCCATCTATCTACCCACTTAACCATCTAGGTATCCATCCATCCATCCACACATTCATTTATCTACCCATTATCCACCTATCAGCAATTTATCCATAGTTTCACCTGCCCAGTTATCCATCCACCCACCTATCCATCCATCCATCCATCCATCCATCCATCATCCATCCATCCATCCATCCATTTATTCATCCATTGATCTATCCATTTATCCATTCAGCTAACAATGGAGTCACCCTAGAAATATTGTCCACTGGTGACCAGAGAGGCACCAAGAGGATTCAATTTGAGTGACAGCCTGATCCAGTCTGAAGGTCAGATGAAGCATCAAGAGTAAAGCCTTTGGAAACTGGAAAGGGTTTGACTGAAATGGGGTAGTGATCAGCAACAGTTTTTACTCACAAGATAGATGAAAGCATTTTAAGATAATATTATCCCTTTAAATCTTCATGTATTCGTTATGCATATATAACTCATACATAGTACCTAAAGGACTATGAACCGATTTCCATTTAACTAGTTACTTCAGAGAAATTCTTTATTCCAGATATTTTTGGTCAAAACATAAAAAGCTTCTGCAGTATTTGTGGAATCTAAAATTAATGCAATACAGGAAAAAAGATAAAGACAAAAATAAAGCTCATCTACTTTGTAGAGATAAATACGTTTGATGAAAAAAATCCCATCAGATACCTTTCATGCATATAAAACATCATCTTATCAGAAACTACATTATTCATGCTGATCTGTAACCTACTTTTCTCCTGAATATTACCAACACGCACTAAAAGTTCCGTTACGGCGTGAAGGATGGAAAAGTGCTTAGCATTTTAAGAGGCTGTGATCTTTATGGCTTCTTCATCACTGGGTCTTCTTAGGTTTTCTTTTTGAGCATCATGGTTTGAATGGGAGTTATCCCCCCACCAACACACACACAGGCTCGTGTGTTTGAATCCTTAGCTGAGCAAATCTACTTAGGCTCTGTGGTGGTGCCTGTTCCACTCAACAGATACTTGTACTGGCACCACTGTCCAGCATTCTGTTCAGCACCAGCGAGTTTATTTGATCGATCCCACAGACATGCGAGTCCTCTTCCATATAATGACTTGATAATAACCATCCTTGTGTACTCAACCTCGCCTGTGTGCAGAGTTGCACAATCCCTCCTTCAAGATAAATGGAAAGAGAGAGCTGATCGCAAAGGTTTAAAATTTTAACTTATATGGAGTCAGGAGCTACTAAGGGGTAACAGGAATGAAGACTGAAAACTTGGGATTTAGCTGAGGCAACTGGACTAAAGTTTGCTGGCACAATCAGAACGATGTTGGTGTGTCTAACAGAAGGTGTCATTAGGTAGAAAGGGACACAGAACATTAGAAACGCAAAGAGGATGAATTGACCTGTTTTTGGGTAATGAAAATAACTTTAGGCTCAAAGAGGGGCTGCTGAGAAAACCCTGTGAAAGGTGGAGAGAAGGGCCCAGATTTCAGTTCAATACATTTGTAGAGTTCTTCCTCTTCCATGCCAAGGATGGGACTTGTCAGCACACTAGCTCGTTAGCAGCAGGGACACCAAGTTCAGTGGGTAAGCAGGGTGCCCCAAAAAGTCACAATGGATAGGGGCCAGCTGCTCCAGGGGGCCCTGCCCACGGTGGTCCTGATAACTCCAGGGGGGCTAGGAGAGAGTGTGGACACTGTGGTCCAGTCTGGCCAGAGCACAAAAAGAGAAAGGGTGGTTGGTTCCAAGAGTTTCCCCAGGGGACTTATCTGTTTCCCCAGAGGATTTAACTGTTTCCCCAGAGGACTTAACTGTTTCCAGTCCTGTCTAGGTCAGGCTTCTCTACCTGGAGGACTCGCTTTGTTTCTTCTGCTCTTATTGCAAAGTAGAAGCTTCTAGGTGCTTTGAAGAAGGACCCTCTCTACCTGCTGGTGGGTTTCAGGTCAGGGGTCGGTTTCAGTGTAGTCCCAAGGGCTGGGTTCCCCATCTCTTGTTCACAGAGTCCCTCTCTCTGCCAACCTGGAATAAACCACTTCTTCCTACATGTCATCTGCTATCCTTGACTCTTGCACCCAGTTGTCACCTGGATACCATGGCTGTGGCTCTTGTTACGTCACCTTACAGGTGTGGGAAGTCTTGGGATCCTGGTTCTCGGGTTGATGGCCAGTGAAGGTCAAAGACATTTGTGGTGACAGAAGGTGACATCTGTGGGTTTCTGTCTGAGTCACTGGGCTGTGTATGTGTGTGTATGGGGTGGGGTAGCCAGGGTGACTTGAAGGAAGGAGGAAACAGAGGAAAATCTCTTCGCAAAGGAGGGATTCTTGGGTTTCAGTAAATGCTGCTGGTGCGCCTTTCTGCTTAAGCGTGCTCAGACATGGTCAGACTCTCGGGACATTACTTAGGTCTGGCGCTTTTGCAGATACTTAGCCACTCATGAAGAGGGAACTGGGATATGCTAAAAACCAAGAGGAAACTAGATGGGGAAGGTAGCACTCCCTACTATGCTAAGTAAAATACAGCAGAGTCATAAGCACAATCTCTTGTACCCTTCCCTACTTTTCATTCCCCGTTGCAGAGAGAAATGGCTGTGCTTCTAGATCTTGGGGCTCACTGTTTGATCCACATGCTTGAGCTGTATCTTACAAGCAGTGTGTATAATGAATGTTTCTTTCTCTCTCTCTTCACTCTCCGAAAACTGTTCATGGATATCAGTTCAGTGTATTCCACATACCAGTTGAAGGACAAATTTAGCAGCGTGCAGAATGAACTCTTGTCTTTAAAGTACCTCCTGCTCTCCAGCATCCTATTAACTGAAAGCCATCTTGTAGCCATACCCAGTGATACTGTGTTGGACTGCAAAGAATGCTGGGAAAGATAACTTTGAAACTTCTGAGCCTGAGGATGCTAGGCACACATTTCTGGAAACTAAAAAGAATGCACATAGTGACTTCTTTGTACAGCTGTGTACTGGTTGCTCTTTCTGTTGCTGCGAGACAAAACTCATGTCAAGCAACTTAAGGGAGAAAGGGAGATTTATTCAATTTATGGTTTGAGGGGAGATACAGTCTTTCATGACAGAAGCGGCATGGCTGATGGCGGAGGCTGGAGACAGGCTAAGTCACATCCATCCTGGAGGCTGAGAGTTGCAAGACTGCCAACTGTAAGAGCTGACCTCTCTTGGAAGTAGGGTGGGACTAATCCACCTCAAGGCCCACCCCTGTGATTGCTTTCCTCCAGCAAGGTTTCACCTCTAAAGGTGCCATGACTTTCCCAAATATATGTGACTGTGGGGGTTACATTTCAAACCATGCCAGGCTGCCTCCTAGTGGTCCGGATGACCTGCTTTCCTCTGGATTCCAAGACAAAGGCTGTGTTCACATGCCATGGAAATAGCCGTCTATTCAGTTCATCCAACTTGGTTGGGGCTGGGTCTGCCTAGGAAGACTAGCGCAGCTCAGAGAAGCCACTGCAGGGCTAGCTTGATGGGATGGGATGTAAGTTTGTGCTATGGTTGGAGTCCTAGTTGCACCTTCCCATTGCTGTGTGAAATGCACCACCCAAATAATTTAAGGGAGCAAGGGGGCTTTTACTCATGCTCACAGTTTCAGATTATGACCCATTATGATCCAGAGAGTTCCAGAGAGATCCAGGAGGTGAAGAAATTGACCATACCGTGTCTTTCTCTTGTTATGGGCCAACTCCCACCCAGACCTCTGGATATGTGTTTAGTATTCAGATTACCTTGTTGTGGTAGGAATGTGAGGAGACCAAGGAAGCAGGATGCGGGAGAGCTCCTGTCAAGAGAACTTGGGTGCCCTGCTTGGTTAAGTCTTAGGTGTTTCATTCTTTAGTTACAAGGTGGTTTATAGAGCATTTGAGCAATGCCGATGGATCACAGAGTTGCAAAGAATCATTTGTCAGAATGTGTTGGCTACAAACAGAGGCCAGGAAGGAAGGCCACAATGCAGCAAGTAATTGCAGAAGCAGATAAGTAGAATTAGAAGGAGCATCGTGGTCCTGATCAAGGGCTCCTCCCAGCTCCTTCACAAGGGTCCTAGTGTTGGGTCCGAGACCATGGCAATCATGAGGACACGTGGGCTAATAGAAACAGTTTATTGATTACAGGAGAATAACTAATCGATCAGGGATGTAGTAGGCTCGGGAGCTGAAACTGACCCGGAGGGCATGGAGGGTGGTCCTTTTAAAGGCAAAAATCATAAGCAGGTGTGCAGTCTGGGGGAGGGGATGTAGGGAGTGCTGGCGACATTTAATGTGATTGGTTGGTGCTGAGAGAAAAGGTAACTTTGGCACAAAATATTACCATTTCAGGATGTTTGGCAGCTATCCCTAACAGTGTAGTTAAGCATTCTGGGGCTGGAGAGGTGGCTCAGGGGTTAAGCCTCCGCCTTGCAGGCGGAAGGTCCCGAGTTCAGATCCCAGATCCCACATATAGACGCCAGACGGAAGCGGGGGCGGCCTGGGCTTCTGGTCCTGGTAGGGCGGAGCCTGTGAATCCTGGGGCAGAAGGAGGTGGAGGCGTCCATGGTGGTTCGCGAATTCGTCCGTGGTTCTACACACACACATACACACACACACACAGACGCGCGCGCACATACACACAGTTGAATAAATAATAATAATTAAAAAAAAAAAAGCATTCTGGTAGCTGATTAGAGGATGCTATTGTGTGATTTTTCCCTGGAACAGGGTGGGGAATTTTCAGTTAGGGCAGGTCAGGTCAGAGAGTCAGCAAATGGACAAAATGAAGTTGCTTCTGTCCTTTCACTAGGAGATAAGTAGGGTTAGGGTTTCTCTTAATTCTCTCTCTCTCTCTCTCTCTCTCTCTCTGTGTGTGTGTGTGTGTGTGTGTGTGTTGTGAGTAGAAGGTGGTACCCTGTGTGTCCGTGTGTGCCAAAGCATGACTTCAGCAATTATCCTGCATTGTTCTACCTCCTTTTTGCTTGCTCTGGGGTTTCCCAGGCTCTGCCTTTCAGCACCTGAAGTGAAGATCCTCCACCATTTCCACCCGATCTGGGATCTGAGCTCAGGTCCTTCTGCTTGTGAGGCAAAGGCTTTAACCCCTGAGCCATCTCTCCAGCCTCTTCTCTTAACTTTTAATTAGACTTTTAAGCAGCCGGAGAATTGCTGTTTGCCCTCTAGAGGCTGATAGGCTATTGGGGAGCTCTGGGAGTGTGTGGACTTGTGATATAAGAACCACTATTTGCCCAGGGGAGTTTTGTAGTTTGCCTAGGGTCATCGATATGGTGGACAGTGAATGACAGGTCCTGAAACCATCCAACAAGTCAAATGGCTAAGAACCAGTGCCCAGTCTCTTTGGGACAAAAACCTTACTTAGACACTTTGCTTTGCTGAAGTCATTGAGAAGTCAGCAGTCAGAGTGGACCCAGCCGATGGATTTTCTTGGCAGATTTTTTTCTTTCTACTTTCTCTAGCGAAAGAGGGTCAGCAACAGTGGGACCTTCGGTGAACCACTGGGAAAGCTATGGGGCACTGATAACAGTCATGCTTCTTTGTCTAAATATCCAGGGACAGCTTGGTTCTTCCCTGCTAAATTGGATTTTTTTTTGGCTTATTGCAGTTTGGGAATCTTCACAGCGACTCTCGTGGCAGTCCCATTTGTCATGGTAGAAATCTTCTTTTAGTAGTTTTCCTCAGAAGTTGTATTTCTGGGTAATGGCTAGGTGGGATGGATGACAGATCTTATTTTATTGATGTCCACATCAATCGAATTCTAAGAATCTTAAACTCTGGTAAAATAAAAATAGATCATGTTGATGACTTCTAGATACTCTTCATTTGTCTTGGCTAGAGAGCTGAATTAGATTAGTCTGACAGGACTCGTGTTTTATATTCTCACGTACATATGCTCTATCACAGTGTTTCCTGTCTGGTAATTTCTTCTCACTGCTTCATTTTTCTCTTGGGAAAATAGAATTTCTGTGCACATTATGAATAATGATGAGGTTATTTATATTATACAATTATTGCAAATGATTACAAGGATTAGGTAGGAATACTTATTTTTTCTTCCAACACACATATACACACAAACCACTAAATTACCAACAAAACTAGGATTGCATTGACTTGTAAATTATCTTTTAATGAAAGTTTTTGGAAAAAGTTTTTATTATTTGTTTCTCCTATAAAATCTTAATTAATGCTAACTTTTGCATAGAAAAGTAATAGATGAGTATCCCATTATATTTATTTTTGGAGCAAAACTGTTATCTGAGTTAAATGATAACATGGTAGCCTGGTGATGATTTAGTGAAGTTGTTTGCTACTGGTTGAATTTTTTTTGTCTGTTCCACACTTTCTTTGAACTCCCTTTCCAATTTGTAAATCATGGTCCAAAGTAAAAGGTACTGACTGGCAGCTAGGATGTAGGTTCCATCAGTTGACCGCTTGTATTGACACAAATAAGCAGGCACAGGCTAGAATATATGGTGAGTAGGAGGGTGGATAGGGAAACAGCAGTGGGTTGTGGCAGCACATTCTGATTTCCAGGGTGATCAGAGAAGCTGCTGTGTCCAGATGTGGGGTTTACTTGGGGATTAGCCATGAGGAGATAGGCACTGCTCCTAGATTTGTAGTCCTCAAGCTTGATTCTTTGGGACTCTTTGGAACTCTGAAAACTACTATACATGCTTGAACTAGCTGAAGAGGGCTTATGTATATTACAATAAGAAACCCAGATGGTATAACTGGAATGTGAAGGTACTGACAAGGGGACAGGACTGTCATATGTACCTCCTTAAGCTATTGAAAGAGACTATTTGCCAGGTCTTTCTTGAAAGATCATTTGAATTGTCTAGTCTTCCCATTGTGAAGAAAGTGACTATTACTAAAATAAGCAGTTGATCATATTCAAGCTTTAAAAAGTCAACTTCTAGGGATTATTCAGTAGTTGAGTTTGCGTACTACATGGTTCTTCTCTACCTTACCCACAGCATGCCTGCTTTTTCTTGAATGGTTTCCAGGAAGCACTGCCATTTGGCAAAGCTTGTCCTTATTTGAGATCAGATCAGTAGTCAGACCCAACCCACCCTCTCCTCCTTTTCTTACACCTTCGCTTGATGACGCTCATACGAGATTCTTAATTATATGCTTAATCATGACCATTCTGCCTAATTCACCAAGCCAGTAAAACAGAAGAATTCAAGTTCCAGTCATCGAGAAAGGCCTAGTACTAAAATAAAAGCAGGAGGATACTGACAGGTATACAACCCTTTTTTTTTTTTTTTTTTTTCCCATTCTGAGTTTGTTAAGTTTGACCTGTTTGCCTTGGGGCTAATCTGGCTGGGAGTCAATTTACAAAGTCAGAGTTGAATTGTAAAGTTCCTTCCTGTATATCCTTGATTTGAAAAAGTCTGAACATCTGCTGTGCAATATTTATTGGAAGCTTACACTGCATATGATGCTGCAGGCGAAGAAGAATGAAATACATCTTGTTTGCATCCTCCAAAATTTTTCAGGGTGCTGGGAATGAAGCCAGGGGCAATGTCCATGGTAATGACTTGGAACACCTTCTCAGCGGGTCAGAATACTGCTGTCACATGCAATCTAAGCATCTACCTTTCACCCTGTACCAGTAATTGAATGAGGATAGCAACATGGTATTACTTTCTAGAGACAGACTTGTCCTCTAGCCAGAAATGAAGGGTGAATCACACATCTACATAAAGTAGCTGCTATAGTGAGCGAATGCTTGTGGTGATAAGCAGCTATCAGTCCCTCCCGCTCCACCTGAGCAAGGACACCTTCATTTCATCCTGTGCCACTCAAGGAGAGAGACGCCAGACCCACAGAGTTCAAGACCCCAGAATTCCACACAGGTGCGCTTTAGGTCTCTTGTGGCCAGAGGGGTTGTCGATTGCTCTGCCCAGTGACTTTCACTTAAATTGTTTAAACAGATAATAATCCCATTAAAGTTCATGTGGGCTGAGCCTTTGAATCCCCATGATATTTACAAAAAAATATACAGAGTGTCTAGTCTCAAGGGATTGATTGTCCGCTCCCTCAACCATTGCATGAAACTGGGAGCTGATGTCTACTCGCTGAGTTTTGTGATCGTTTCTAGTATGAGGAAATCACTCAAGCCTTTTGGAACTTCTCTGCAATGGGGGGGAGGGAGGAATGAAAGGTGGGCAAGGGTATAGGAGATTGTTTACAACTCTGCTGCATTTCATTTAGCACAGCGGGGGATGCTATCCTTCCCCATCTGGTTTCTTCTGGGTGAGTGTCTGGCATCTCCCAACTCCCCTCGTCACGAGGGGCTAAGCACCAGGATGGCTCCTGATGTCACTCTTGGATCTCCACAGGCACACATAATTAAGTGCCCTCTTGTACTACCCTCCCCACAACACGCACAAGGATTCTCAAGTGAGTTGCATTGCTTTTCACACATTGGTAATTGTACAGTGTCTCTCTAGCCCTGAACCAAGTCCATTTACCAGAGGCTGCTATTTGACCGGCTGTTCAAATTTCCTAGCTCATCCTTTCTTCTCTCTGGAAGGTCAGCCAGAGAGAAACATGAGAAAAGTGTGAGAGTTTCATGAGGCTTTGGAAGGAACCTGCTTCGGTCATTGCTAAGGGAAGGTGGCGTCTCCAGGGCAGAGAAGAATGAGGATGACCTCAGCGTGAGGGGAGGCCATGGGCTAGTCCATTTGATATTTCCCTATGAGGCTCCGTGCACTCACCATTTATGACTGGGTGTGCTGTGTTGATTTCATCTGTGGATGGTCTCTGTGCATATGGTGAGTATTGGCATCTGGATGAGTCTCATTCTAAAAGGAAAAGCAAACTGATATTGTAACAGGAAGGACAGAGATGGCTTTGGGCTTCTGATAAGGGATGCTATAGAATCTTCTTTTGTGAGTTTCAAGAACTGATGAGACGAGGGGAGAAGGTGTGGGTCCCTGGAAAGCACCTGGATGAGCAAGAATCTCCACTTGTCCCTTCTTCATCTCATTGTCTAAGGTTCTAATGCGACTTTGACTAGCCATCAAACTATCTTGAGTAAAAGCAAGAAAGGGCAAAAAAAAAAAAAAAAAAAAAGAAAGGGCAGACGTGAGGCAATCTGTGAACCCTAAAGTCACAGGCTGCCCCTTGGGAGCATCATGTGGATGGGCAGGGAGGGCTCATTTGCCGGGACAACAGAATGAGGCTGCCCTGAGCAGCAGACTGTCCTACCTGCTCGGTGCTCACCTGGGAGGCCTGCTCAGCCCTGGTCCGCACCGGGGCGCTTCCTCCTCAGAAGGTGTTACCATTGCCAACCCACAGCTGTCGGTCAGCCTCCCATCCCTCCCTCACCGCTGGGCCTCCTTCAGCCCCCACCCTGTGCCTGAAGTGGAGAAGCATTCATTGGAGAAAACAGAGACCCTCTTCTTTCCTGAGGAGCCATAAGAAATACTAAAGGAATGGAGATGGGCATGTTCCCTTCTGGGACACTGCAATAAATGATCACAAAACATGGCTCCTCAAAATAGCAGACCTTTCCTCTAGGCATAAGAAACTGCATCCATATTAGCCAGACACTGGACTGTCCAACTTTGAGTAAATCACAGTGTCTCTGTGACTTGGCTTTCCCATTCCTAAGCATCTCTTTTTAGCATATGTACAACGTATCTGCTAGCTAAGCAGCACATACTGTATACAGCATACTAGAAGTGTCCCTTCTCAGGGAGGTGAGATGCAAAGAAAACAGAAGAGAAGATGGAATGGGGCTGGGATCCTACCTGTGCTACTCACTGAGATTTAAGAGCTGTAGAAGACACAGAAAGTTCCCTACCCATAAGCCATTTCCAGAGGAACTACCTACCTCTACACCAGTCACAGGAAAGGGGAAGAACAATGAGCTCATCTGTCCTAGTCGCTTCCCTTTGTCTTTTGGCAAAATTTTCCCTGAAGAAGTAAAGTCTGCCACCTCTTCTAAACTACATCACCCAACTCTTCCTAAGAGCCAGAGAAACCAGATTCTGCATTGCATGATGGGATACTCCAAAATAAGTCAGGATAGACCTGACTGTCCATGGGCTGCAGGAGGGAGAGGGAGAGTGAATGAGACACAGCTGAGAGCTGAGACTCTCAGATGCTGAACGCCAAAAGGCCAGGAGATTGTAAAATGCGCCAAGACCAATGGCCCTCTGTTAATACTCATTCTCTGACGTCTGGCCATTAAGAAAGTATTAACAGTATCAAGAAGAAATTTCATATTAATTTCCTCCCCAAAAGCAAAATAAAACAAACAAAAACCCTGAGACTTTTGTCCTCTCACAGTTCTGGAGTCCAAAGTCTGAAGTTAAGATTCAGCGTCACTTTCTCTCTGAAGGCTTCAAGGGGCAGCGCCTTCTCGTCTCTTCTGGGTTGGGGCAGCTCCGGTGTCCCTTGGTGTAGGATGGCATTGATGGCATCCAATCCTGGCCTGCATGGTCACATGGCCTCCTTTGTGTGTCTGTTCTTATCTGAAGAGACACTTCACTGGATTTAAGGCCCTCCAGGTAATCCAGGCTAATCTCATTTTGAGATCCTTAACAGTATCAGCAAAGACATTTTTAATTGCAAATGAGGCATGTGCCTGTTCTTTCCAGAGCCACCATTCATCTACCTCGGGTGGGATTTCAGAGGCGCTGGACTCACCCAAGTGCCTCCTTTTGACTTTTTCCCCCCAAATCATTGGGTGGTCACAGTGCACATCCCGGTACTTACTAGCTCTCGGCGACTCAGCTTTGCCATCCGTACACTGGACACAGCATCAGCACCCGCTCTGAGAGCTGCCACATGTGGGAGTTGATTAGAGTGAGGTGCTAAAAGTGCTCAGGAAATGTGAAGAAATGATGACAATGAAGAAGAAGGAGGAAGAAGAGAAAAAGAGAAAAAAAACAGAAGGAGGAGGAGGAAGAGGCAGAGAAGAAAGGAGAGGAGGAAGAGGCAGCTTATAAGAAGGAGAAGGAAAAGGAGGAGGAAGAGAAGGGGAACAGTAAGGAAAGGGAAGAAGAAGAGGAGATGGAAGAAGAAGACAATTAATTTAATCATAAGTGATCAAGGGATGATGTATGTGAGTACAGATCCCAGCCTGGTGCTGGATAGTATTAGACCCAGGGTCTTGTCACTGTCTTGATTTGGCTCTTCTGTCTGTCTGTCTGGTGCTGGGGAGGGATCCAGGGCCTTGTACATGCCAGGCAAGCACTTTCCTACCGAGCTGTATCCTTAGCTCTCTTGAATCTGGTGTTGCTTATTCCTGACTTGGGGTGCAGTATGTGGGTAGTCCCCCCTCTTGGGATCTGCTTTGAGCTTCTGTTTGCTGATCAGCGTCTTGTGGGCCCAGCGACTCAAGCTGAACAGAGTAATTCCAAACAAAGATAGGGCGCAGCCAAGCAGGTCCACACAGAAGGGCACTTCCTGGGAGGTGACCCACCCGGCAGTAGAGGCAGCCAGCCAGCGCCTCCTACTCCAGTGACCAGAGTCACCGGGCCACTGGGTTCCCAACCGGAGCTTTCCTCCTTCCAGGACGGCTGCTGGGTACTTCTCCAGCACACCTCTTGGTCCAGAGAACCAGCGAGTGCCGGCTTTTGTGTGTCCCCAGGAGTCTCTGGTCAAGGTGAGGCTGCCATGCTGCTTCTGTTCACGCACTCGCTGCAGCCTGTGTGGCTGGAAGTCCTCTGCTTGTCCTCAGCGACCTTGGTCACCATCAAGGCTGAGACTGCAAATGGAGTAGAGGCTGAGCTTGGGTGTCAGCGTGCTGTGTGGCGGTAGGCAGATTCCTCAGCTTCTCTGAGCCAAGCTCCTCTGAATCTGGTTGGCGAGGGCTGCATGGCATCTAACACTGCACAGGTACTAGAAATATGGGGGCTTTGATTGACATTTGAGAGGTAACCTAGAGCAGAGTTAGGATGGATTGATTGTAGTTATGGGGATCATGGTGTTAGGATATTAGACAAATACCCACTGTTTGATTATTTTAATATTTATAAAAATTTTTAAGTATTTAAATGTTTATTTTAATTTATTAGAGACAAAGTTTCATTATCCATCCCAAGCTGAACTTGTTATGTGTCCAGGCTGATCTCAAGCTGGTAATCTTCCTGCCTCAACCTCCTGTGTGCTGGGCTCACAGATCTGTACCGCTGTCCCTGACTTTGATTCCTGACCTTTTAGATCTCTTGCCCAAGAGTCTCAGGTCCCTTATCTAAATGAGAGACTGAACACCCTCCTAGGGTTGTTACTGGGAATGTCACCATGTGCTCAGGGGAGGATAAAGCACAGGAGGTTAAGACCCGCAGTGTCTATGGACCTCTCTGGGACTGTCCTTCTCTTTGGTTTATGTATGTAGCACCCACCTGCTTTGTAAATTGGGATTTTAAGCAGGTGCAGGAAGCATGCACTAAGTTCACATACAAATTCCATATTGGTAATCTTTCGGAGGTTATCCCGTCATGGATTGGGAACCAACCAGCCTTCCTCAATGTACAGTTTAGGAGTTTAAGGTGCAGACCTTTTCTGAGCCTCCCGGGCTCAAGGCCCGGGACTCTACAGGGCTTTCGGCCTTTTTCTTCGGTGTTTTTAGGATGAGTGTGGCAGGGACAGGGGTAGAAGTGTCTGTGACTTTGGGACCCCACACATTTCCTCCCTGAGCTGAGGTCAAATTCTGGAAGAGATCAACACGCCTGGGAGAGCCTCCTCTTGCCGAAGAGTCTCATTCTACAATGTCCCGAGAACAATCTGGCTGTATGGGAGAGAGAAGGTGTGATGGGGTTCTGTTCTTTTGGAGACTCTGAATCCCACCAAGGTCTCGAACAAGGTAAGTGACCCTGTACATCTCCCAGAGTCTACAGAGGAATGTCTGAGAGCAGAGTCCATCAATGCCTACAGCTCTCTTTGCTTTCTCTCAGACATAGTGGAAGCCAAGGCAGTGAATTTCTGGGAGCATTTTTTTTCTGAGTCATTTCTAGGATGTGGATGAGTAGACTTTGTGAGCGATGGCTTCAGGTTGCCTTCGTTTGAAGGATTAGCTGATTTAGAGAGCTCATCTGCATGCACTAATTAAAACCTTCCTCTCGGATCTAATCAGCTGGGGTGAAGGAAGACTCACTCTCCTCTGGGTTGCCAGTCATTAATGAGCTCAGACATGCAAAGGAGGAAAGGTCCTTGGCAGGTCATATTTAAATACCACACTGGTGCATTCGTTTCCATCTTGCACTGATTTGAATTTGGAAAGATGTGAATTTCCATTCATTTTTCTTTTGCAAGTAGCGAGAAAGGCAATTGAACTTTGTTTTGAACCTCTTGAAACAGTTTATGAAGGCATGGGAAGTACAAAGCCAAGCTCAGTGGAAGGAAATAGTGGTTTTGAGTAAGTAGACTGGAGATGTGTGCCGCAGAGCTGGCCATGTTTGCTGGGGTCGTAGCATCTTGGTAGGTAAACACAGGATACATGAATATCCAGATAGCCAAACTCTTTCAATAATCAGATTTACACCCTTGCTTGTTTCTTTATGTGGCAGGCCTCTGTTGAAGGAATAGATGGATGTTGATTGGCTACTCAATGTTGCTCAATTTCCTGTATATATAGAATAGATATGAGCAGATGCTGTCAGGTTGAAAGAAGTGGGAGGGCCATGGGTAGATCAAACCACCTGCTCACCCGCTTGATCTTCCCTCTCCCCTCCCCACTTTTGGGCAGACAGTCCCTCCCTGTTCACATGTGTGGAATTTGACTTTCAACTTCACTTTAGCTCAAACCTCATTAGTCATTGTGGAAAAAAAAAGAGATGTGGGAATTGCTTTTTTATTTCATCTCGTGCGATCAATCACACAGTTCTGTTGTAATTAATTCTGAGCTGTTTTTTTCTGGGAAGATCGACAAAAAGCTTCCCCCTCCTTTTATGTGTTTTTTGCACTCACAGGCTGATCATATTGTGATGGTACCAGCTCTTTGACATTGGCAGCCACTATGCAAAGGCTGGTTCTCCATCGTGAGAGCCTTACTTATTGGATTAAACAGCTACTTCTTCAATCTTGTCTTAGACAATTTTTTGGTTGGCATAACATAATATTTGGGGTTAGGTAGTGTTGCAGTTTGCCTGCATGGTTGCTGATAATGACCATCAAATGGCTTAAGGGAACAAGGGGTTTATTTCCTTAAACAGTCCAGTTACAGTTCTCAGTCCAACTTGATGGGAGAGCATGCACCAACACCAGGGCCAAGGGAACTGGCCACACCATCTCTACATAATGGCTGAGAGAGGAGTGATTTATACTTGCCAGGTCAGCATGTCTGGCCAAGTGAACAAAAGGATGCCAACTCTCTCAACCAGCTCTCTGTGATTTATTCCAGGGCCTAATCCCACCCACCATGGGCTGGGCCTTCCCCAGCAGCTAGACAATCTGCAGGTTTGCTCTGGGCCTAACTCAACCACTAATTCTCTACAAATGTGCCCAGAGCTCAAACCCTCAACCGTCAAGTTGACACCTGTGCTTAACTATGACAGGCAGCTTTTGCAGAACACAGGTCTGTGTAGCTTTTGGTTGTGACGGCTGGGAAGCCTGATGCTGAGAAGCGCATGGCTAGGAATTCTTGCTGCATTCTGCCATGGCGGAGAGCATCACATGGCATGGCAGAGCAAGTGTACCAGCTGGAATATTCTAGTCTGTCTTCTGTCTTATGGAGCCACTAATGTCTTTTCTCATGACCTCATTTAACTCTTACAGACTTTTTGCTCTCCCGCTTTCTCTCTCTCTCATTCTCTCTCTCTGTGGATATGCATGTGTGCATGCATGTATGTGCATACAGGTGTGTGTGTCTGTCTCTGTGTGTGTACGTGTACTTGTCTCTTAAAGCAGAGACTAGAGTTCAATGTTGGATGTCCTTCTCTATCACATTCCACCTTATTTTTTGAGGCAGTGCCTTTTATTAAATCTGGAGCTCACCATTGCATTTAGGGTGGGTGGCCAATGATCACTTCAGGACCCACCTGTTTCTACTGCCCTTAACATGAGGCAGGTGGGAGACATAGGAACCTTGCTCAGCTTTTCACATGGGTTCTGGGGATCCAAACATTGATCCTCATGTTTGCACAGCAGGCGCTTTAGCCACTGAGCTGTCTCCCTGGCTCCTCTCATCATTTTCCAAAGACCTCACTTGCAAATACCATTAACATATGAATGTGGGGACCCAATTTTTAGCATAGGAACTTGGGGGAACACATTCAAATCATAGCATTACATGTGAATTGCGAAAGGAGCCCTCACGCCTTGCCAATGAGGAAAACACACAGATGTAAGAGCACGTGTGAGAATGCACAATGAGTGGCAGCGTTGTGTCCACCGCTTCAGCAAGGTAGGCAAGTCTCTGCCTGGCTTTGTGAAGGGACATCTTCCAAGCCTTAAATTTCCTTAGACGTCTTTTCAATTCCCAGCAAGAGACAGGGTCTGGACATTAGTTCTCACAGATTTGGCTTCTGTCTCTCTAGATGACAATGCTGTTGAAAGAGGGGGGCCTTCTTTGATGAAGGATGGTCCCTGGGCTTTGGTTTCTCATACCCTGGCTTATATTTGGATGCTCTGGAAGTGCAGTGCCATAGAGAACTTTCTAGCCTTGGCCACACTACTAAATTGATACCTCTGGACCCTCCTGGAACATTCCAGGACTGGGCAAATTGTTCTTTTCCACTTCCTCTGAAAGCACTCAGTAGTACTTCTTGCTTTGCACTTATAACCACATGGGTGTCTATGTCTCCTGTTGCAATTTCTCTGCATGGTTCCTGATAAATTCATGACAACACAGCTGGAGAGAACAAGGTGTTTAATTTTGGCTTATGGTTGTCCAGTTACAGTTCTTAGTCCATCTTGGCAGGAGTCTATACCAACACCAGAGGCTGAGAGATCCAGCTACAACGTGTCCGCAGGAGTGCTGAGAGAGGGGCAAACTTCCCCTGCCAGACAGTGCATCTGTCCAAGTATGCTGAAGAATGTCAGCTTCCTTAACCAGTTCCCTCCATTTTATCACTTGCCCAGTGGCTGGTCCCACCAATTATAGGCGGGGTCTGTCCCATCAATTAGACCATCTCCTGCAGGCTCGCTTAGGGCTTAACTGCTCATTCTTGACAAATATGCCAGAGTCAAATCTTCAATTGACAAGTTGACACCAGTCCATGTGCCCCGTCCCCATTGTTTCTTGAGTGTCTCTAGCTAAGGACTCTGCAGCATTTGTCTTTATAAATCTGTGCCTGGTAAAGTACTTATGATAAAGAAGGCTCATATACTCTTATTGAGAGACCATGAGGGAGAAACATTACCAGCCAATACAAGATAATCAGTCATGGTTGAGAGAAAGGACAAGAAGGGTTTATTAGTAAAGGGGGTAATCTTAAGATGTGAATGGAGACTGAAGTTGGGTGACAGCCAGAACATGCACCATTCAACAGAGTACAAATGGCTTGTGGGGGTCCAGAATGGGTCATTTTCCTTTTCTTTCCAGCTCCAAGTGGGTGCTAGGACAAGACTCAGCCAGCTGTTAACATTTTCTTCTGTGTCTGCTGAGGCTCAAATGACTTTAACGCCCTTCTGTCTTTATAACAAACTTTAAAACAAGGCCAAAGAACTTTGGATTTTTGCAGAGCTTTCTGCTTCTATGGGCTATCTTACTACCCAACATTTCAGGAACCCCAGTGCATGCTGGGTATTGTGCTTGATAGAAAGGTTTTGACATATACCAGGCATAGCTACTGCCTTTGAAAGCTCAGCATCTAATGAAGGGGAATGATGTCTTTTGAAGTAACAATGTGGCCAGGTGACAAATGCACAGAACCAAGTGCTGTGGGCTCTTCTTGCAGCCTGGACCAGTGGTTCCTCCTCCTTCTTCCTGTTCCCTCACAGCTAAGCATCAGCATGTCACACGTGGCTGAGCTGGTTAGGGTACCAAGAGAGAGCAAGTGCTCTCCCACCCTGCCTTCTTTATACCCAGTTCATCACAGTTTGAGTTTGTACTAAATGCTGAAGACTAGGTTTCTGGAGGTAGCTCAGTCCAGGGAATTAATCTAGTACAGGAGGAGTTGCTGCTTTTAAATGCTAAAGAATTAATCTTTAAATAAAAAATGACCCTCCAAGTGTTGAGGTAGCTTCTTAACACTTGAGAGGAACAGCTCCCCCTACCCCCATCTCAGCATTGATGTCTGCAAACTCTGCTTAGTTTTCTGCTTTTCTTTATTTCCTGATCTTTCTGCCTGCCATATATTCCTCAGTTATCTTTTGGTGGAATGAAGAGCTCAGCTGTTGCTTCATATTCCTCTCTTGGGAAGGATTAAGACAAAGCTCCTGTCCCTGAGTGCTCTTCCTTTTGGAGGCATATTTATCCTAGCAACATCTGTGTTATTTCTGATTCTTACACCAAGTGGAAGTGAGGCAGCTGGTCCTCCTTTCCTCTAGCTAGGCGGATGAATCCATTTGGTTCAGAAGGAAGCATGTGAAAGCCAAGTCTGGATTCCAGTCCAAATTGTAGTACTCTCTGGCCTTCTTCCAATCCAGCTAACCCATGGCAGATATCACATTACCTCCTCAGCCAATGCCTTGGTCCATTTCTCAGTAGGTTTTGCCCTGTGCAGGGGGAAAGAACAGGGCATAGCTACCATTTGAAGGACA
Source organism: Typhlomys cinereus (assembly GCA_023101885.1). Taxonomy (NCBI): domain Eukaryota; kingdom Metazoa; phylum Chordata; class Mammalia; order Rodentia; family Platacanthomyidae; genus Typhlomys; species Typhlomys cinereus. The sequence continues at coordinate 202,586 of JALPQD010000472.1, read as the reverse complement.
GTGATAGTGATGTACTGGTTTCAAGTGGCGGTCATGAAGCTTTGTCATGGGACCATGAAGAAAGCATCATAGTTTAGATGTGAAATGTTCCCCATAAGCTCCCTGTTTCTGAGACATTCTTTCAATTACATCCTCCTTCCATCTTGCCCTTGAATGTTTGGAAAGTACCTCTGAAGTAGTTATGGGAGGTTGGCTTCATCTGTCTGACTTTCTGTAGTATGTCTTCAAGTTATTGTTGAGTCACCTTGGGATCAAAGAAATCACAGATGGAAAAAGTAGTCATTAGGATTCTTGCAGGCGCATGTCATAGCTTCAGCTGACTTTTGCAGACGAAATGCCCAGGTATTAAGACTGTCAAATTGGGATATTTGAATCTCGTAATAATGGTCAATGGGGCTGGAATGTACAAAACAAGATCCTAACAAGAGCATACCCATTCACCATGACAGTGATTGTGAGATTCAAAATCATAACAATCAAGTATAAACTGGTTCCCATGAGATTGGCAGTTAGGTACCTAATCCATAAGGTTATAACTTGACCAGGGACCTTTTTGATCCCACAGTGGATGGACCCGGACCATTTTCTCTTGATTCTGGGATTCTGTTCCTCCAAGGTTGGGATGATCCCAGGTCTAAACAGTGAGGCTGATCAATGCTGTGAGCTCATTATGGAAGTAAGGGTAAATGAAAGGGTGTGGGGAGTGGGCTGTAGTGAGGATGAGTCCCATAAGTGAAATGTTCCCCAGAGGTACTTTCCAAACATTCAAGGGCAAGATGGAAGGAGGATGTAATTGAAGCCTTAAAATGTTGGAGACGCTTTGCTTTTGGTTGTTATTGTTTTTTTTTTAATATTTTATTTTTTGTTTGTGAGAGAGGGAAAGAAGGAAGGAAAGGAGGGAGGGAGGGAGAGATATAGGTAGGGAAGGAAGGAAAGAGAAAAAGAGAGAGAGATACTCACCATGGCCCCTGGGTGGAGGTCAGAGGACAACTTATAAAATCCATTCTTTCCTTATACCATGTTGGATCTTGAGATTGAACTCAGGTCTCCAGATTCACGTGCAAGAACCTTTACCTTCTGAGTCATCTTGTTGGCCCTTTGCGTCATTCTTTGAGATGGGTCTTTCTAAGTAGCCCAGGCTAGCCTGGAACTTGGGATCCTCCTGCTTCAGCTTCCCCAGTGCTACAATGACAGATGTGCACCACCATTCTTGGGCACATCTTCTTGTCCGCCCTGGGTGCTCTGGGCTGAGAACTGGGCAGGTAGGGTGCAACTTGAATCCTGTGTCCTCTCGATGGGGAAGAGGTAGCATGGACCAGTACCGGTCAGCACATCATCATCATAGTGAACTCAGTGCCGGGCACTTGGCCGTGGCTGCTTCTGTCTTTAGTGAAGGGAGTTCCAGAAAGGGATCTGGGAAAACAACTGAAATCCATAGAGCAGTTCTGGATTCAACACTCTGCTTATTCTGGCTTTGTAGAGCCATGGGTATGTCACGAGATCTTGGATAATACAGGTGTCTGTGGATAGTAGGAGGGGCTCAGGGAGGGAGTTTGTACAGTGACCCAATGGGGAAAAGCAAAACTCGCCTTAGATCCTTCTGAAGAAAAGTGCTCAGAGAAGTCTCATGACCACTGCCAGGGACATAATTAAAAAGTGGCTAGACAAGGCTCAGATGCCAGAACTGCCCCCTTGCCACTGGGCAGCAAGTGCGCCGTGGCTCAATTGAGTACTGTTACCTCCTCCAGCAGATGGACTGAAGCAATAGAAATTGGGCCCTGCTTTAACATTCTTCTTGTTTGGACACAGATACCGGAGTCACGGTAGCTTTCACCCCGAGGAGACCAGGTTGGTATGGCTGTGTGTGTGTCTCTTGACTTACCTTGGGGTGACCTGAGTAGAGCTTTCATAGATCCTAAGTCAGAAAAACCTCATCCTTTTTGGGTTCCCTTGCTGGAAATCACATTAAACTGCTGAGGGTAGGTGTGATGGCAGCTACTTTGGAGTCTTACCAGGTAAGTCTTCCTGATTTGGTGGTTGATTCCTATATACTGGCTGGAAATCCCTCTGTGCAAGAAAATACAGGGGTAGCATTTATCCCATGGAGGGTGGAGGAAGGGGTTCCTAGGAGATCACATATTTCAAATGTTTCTTGCACATATCTCAAGTACGGACACAAAAATTAAAGCTCACATTTTACCACATTGGTATTGACAACAATTTGTAACATGTTTAACACCTTATAAACATATTTTCTATTAATTAATGTCATTCTGAATTGGGGAAAAAATTTCTGCATCACATTGGGGTAAAAGCTCATCTAAGTACCAGTCCCAGCTTCTAGCCCATAGTCACCCCAACCCCTGAACTGCATCTAATATCACTGGTTCTGTTTCTACCGCCCTGTGTTTCCGTCTCATGATCATTTGAGACGAACAAGCCACATCTCCTGTCTGCTACTGTCACTGGTTTGTGGAAAAGAAATGAGTTTTCACAGAGGTGTCTGTGTATCTGGGGAGTCACCTCTTGATAACTGACCAGGTTCAGGCAGATACCTGCACATGTGTGAAACCGACGTCCTTTCACCCATGGGGACTGAGCTGGTTGAAATCCTTGGGGGCATTCCTGAAAGATTTCTTTGGTTCTGCAGAGAGTTGAGTTGTGCTTAGACCAGTGATTCTCAACTCTGGCTCTGCCTAGAGCAGGTAAGATTTTCTGAAGGTGAGACAAGACATCAGAATTAAAGGACGAAAACAACAAACCAAACCAACCCATCCTTAGGGAATTCTAAGGGGCAGAAAGGCTCTAAAGGGTCTTGTTTCAGAAGCACAAGGGCACCTTCTCTAAGGATGGACATCTAGCTTTCCTGCTGCCCTGGCAACATTCTTAGTCATGTTACAACCAGGATCCTCTGGGAGCATCCAGAATACAAGGTCATTCATGTTGGGGATGTCACACACTGAAAGTAATATAATGTCTCCTTCCAGAAGGTGCTGTAATTGACTAGTAGTGACTTCTGATGCTCAGAATACAGTAAATTGGCCTTGTCAAGCAGTCAGCCGAGCCTATATGTTGATTTCTGGAGTATCAGGTTCTGCCCTTAAGGACTGATCATGGCAGTGAACTCCTGGGGATCACAGATACTGAGTCAGGGTTAGGAAGGTACCAGACGTGGATCCACTGCTTGGCAACTGTGCTTCGAAAAGATGGTAGTAAGAGGGGGTGCAAAGGTTGTTCAGTTGGTAAAATGCTCGCTGAATAAGCTTAAGGACTGGCGTTTAATCTTCTGCATTCACGCAACAAGTCAGGCATGGTAGCAAGTGCTGGCGAGGTAGATATAGGAGGAGTCCTGACGCTTGCTGGCCAGCAGTGTAGTCTATTTGGCAAACCTCAGTTCCCACTGAGAGACCCTGTCTCAAAAAAGAACATGAAGGACTCCTGAGGAGCCACACAAACTTTGGCTTCTACAGGCACATACGCGTGCGCGCGCGCACCAGCGCATACACACACACACACACACACATACACACACACACACGCCACAGAGACGATAGTGACAGGTAATTAATATTGGGATTTCTCTGCTAGAAAATTGAGAAAGGGGAGTCTTCCTTTGAAAAGGTGAGTTCCTCTCTTTTCTCTGTTCTCTGGAGGTTCCTGGGGACTTGGCAAGGCGGCCATCAAGGCGAGAAGCTCTCTTTCAGGGGATCGTTATTTCCCACTTACACCAGAAGCTGTTCCAGGTCGTTTGCTTACTTTGCCTCATTGTGTTCTCCCAACAGCTCTGTCAGCAAGTTCTCAGTTACTGACTCGTTATACACATAAGCAGACGAGCTTAGAGAGACACCGAGACTGTCCCCGAGGAGGCAGGACTCGCGCCCATGTGCGGGTGCTCCCCGAGCCCATTCTTTCCATCCTACTGCATTGCAGGCTCGAAGAATCCCTAGGTCAGGGCCCCCTGCTGCTGCTTGTCGTGTCCCCATGTCTCTGGTGGCACATGGCCAGGAGCCTCCTCCCTCCCGTGTGGTCCAGCCCATTGCTCGGCAATGACGTGGGGCAGTCTCCCATCTAGGGGGAAGCAGGACATGAACAGAGGAAATAAAATAAGCATATAAACAAACAAACAAATAAATAAGTCAGCAAAGTGGACATTTGTTTCCCACCACTTGGTTTTAATCCCGTTTCTTGGAATAACAACAGTAACAATGAGGGCTTATGAGCAGTTAGTGTGACCAGGTCCTGTGCTAATTTCTTTGTATTTACTCTGTCATTCTTCATATGAGGACTCTGATGTTAGGAGAACTCAGATGACCACTGAAGGTTTTGAAGACAGTACTGGTGTCAGAGCCAGGCAGTCTGACGGCAGAGTTCATGACCTTGACCGTGAGGCTCCACCCCTCAGAAGGCCCCAATGCAATACAGTGGAGGAGTCTGTCCCTTGCATTGCTCTGTGGCCACAGCATGTCACGGAGCTCTCTAAGTGCACACTTCCTGGTCTCCCTCCTCAGTCCTCCTGGACTGGTCCCACGCAGTCTCCCTGCCTCTTGTCACTTCTTTCCTCCGACCTGTGACAATCCATCCTTCCATCTAGAGGCGTGTGCTCTTCCCTCCTTCAGTTCCAGCAGCTGGAAGGTCAGGAAAGTCCTTGTCAGTTAAAGACAGTAGAGTAGGACTGGACAGTGGTCTCTTCTGGTGAGGAGAGGAGGCTCAGCCGCGACTTCCTGTCTGTGGCTCATAAGGAGGACACTGGTGGCTGACATTTGGGACAGGAACCAGGTGCCAAGCTGAGTTGTGGGCTGGTGGTGTGACCTCATAAGACAAGCCTGGAACATGGTTCAGGGAAGGACAGTCACTCTGCAAAGGTGATTGTAATACTCACACTGCCCAGTGTTTGAAATTCTTGAAATCAGTGGGGTGGGCGAGCCAGAAGAAACAGGGAGGCGTCTGTTAGCATGATCAGAACCCCCCACAGTGTGCCTCTCCAAAACATGCCAGCTTCTGCAGAAAGCCAGTTCCCTGGAGGGCTGGTGAGGGTCTCCTGACATTGTCGGTGGCAGCCAGGAGGACCGGGCATGTTTTTTCTGCCAGCAGGGAGAATGTTTGCTCTTTGCAAGACCGTGTTGTTGAGACTGTTTTCTCCTTCTTTTCAGAAAGGGAATGTTCGGGCTGAAGCTGAAGAAGAAGAAGAAAAATAAAGCAGAGAAGGGGCTAATCCTTGCTAACAAGGCTGCTCAAGGTGGGGCTTCAGGTGGGGTACCGCCCACCACCCAGACCTCAGGGCCTTCCAGAGGAGACCCTCCTGGTCTGAGAATGTGGCTCTGTCCACAGAAGTAAGGGGGACTATGTGTTGGTCCTCAGGAAAATCTCCCCGAGGTCTAAGGTCATTGACAAGCAGGGGGGAGCTGGGTCAGGGAAGGGTCCGTCACTTGCCCAAACAACAACTAAAGATTCAAACACATGAGTCACGTGCAAACCATGACCCTCACCTATTATAGGGGTAGGAGGTTGAACAGCCTCAGGTCACGAGGACACTAGACTGAATAAAAGTGGTCCCTTTCCTCAAAGACCTTATGAAAACCGTATTTGTGACATATTTAGAAAGTTTCTGCCACTTGTTATTTGCATACACCATTTATGACCCTGAGCAGTGGATTCTGTTTCCAACAGAGGTTCGGAGGAGGTCACTAGTTACCTCTCGGTGAGTCACGCAGCTAGTACGTGGAGAAGCTGGGCTTTCCTGGCCCCAGGGTGGCCTCTGGTCATGAGCCCTTACGGAAAAGCTGGAATAGATTAGAGCGGTCAACCACAGGTATTTCAGGGGAGCCTGCCGCTGTGGCTGGTTCTGAGGAAAGTCTTCAGCCCACAAGGCAAACAGGGTGGAGGGGGGAATCAGCCCCTCCTAGAAAGTAAATGGGATGGGCTAGCTCTGTGGGAGAATGAAAAACTCCAGCAGCCGAGAAGAGCCTTTGGTCCTCCCTTCTTGGCTCGGCCTGGAAAGTTAGGGACTTTCTTGGTGGAATGTCTGGAGATGCTCAAAGTCTCTTCTCAATTTATGGATTTGAAGGCATTGTGGGGTATGTCAAAATTCTCAGTCCCTTAACCCAGATATTTATGTGTTACTCAACAAGTGTTCCCTGGGTAACTCCCACTGTCCTATGTTGACTCACTTGTTCGGTCAATACTAATGGAGTAATCTAATAAGTATCAGGGTTCTGGGCTAGGTCTGTTGTATAGCATGGTTGGCTACTGGGCAGTCTGGAGGATCACAGCCTTGTGCTCTGGCCTCTACCTCTGTGGATATGTGGCCTGCGTCCCGGAATGTCTTGCTTCACTTTGGATATGGTCCTTGGGGCCTCATCAGAAGGTTTGAGAAGGGAGCAGAAGGATTTAGAGTCTGATTGACTGTGTTTATCCAATGAATTACACGTCACTCTTCCTAAAGAGTGACTCTACCTAACATTCCTCCTGCTAACTCTCTCTCTCCTCTCCTCTTCCCTCCTCTCCTCCCCTCCTCTCTTTTCCCTGTCTCTCCTCTCCCCTCTCCTCGTCTCCCCCTCTTCTCTCTTCTCCCTTCCCTTCCTTTCCTCTCCTCTGTGGTCTCCTTTCCTCCCTTTCCCCTCCCCTCCCCTTCTCCTCCCCTCCTCTTCTCCATCTCTTTCTCTCTCTCTGTCATTGGGAGACTGAGGTTGGCATTAGCACGGATGCTGGCAGCATGAACTCTTGAGGTTTCCCAGTCCCCACATGTTCTTGAAACCCTCCAAGGCATCTTCCTCTGGATGTACCACCCAGCTGCTGAGGTAACTGCATTACAAGTAGAGAAAAATCACTCTAAGGAAAATCAGCAATGACTTTGGCTGCAGGCTGCTCAGGAATCTCTGTAGATTCCTGGCTCAATGACATCAAGACTGTTGGTGGGCTCGGAGGGGGTGCTTCTCCCTGGGAGGTAACATGCAAAGTAAAACTTCAGGGTGGGAGGGAGCCCCCTTGGGGACAGGAGTGCAGGGGTGTGCATCGGGGAGTGCATTGCTGTGAAGAAAAGTTCAAGCAGAGGTTAGAAGGAACTGAGAACAGGCCGTGGCACAAAGAGCAGGGGAAGGTGACACATCGGGGGAAACAGGCAGAAGCCAGATGAAGCAGAGAGTGGAGTCATCTGTGGCCTTCAGACAGTCTTCTAAGTAGGGCAAGCAGCCAATGAGGGGTTGAAAGAAGAGGACGACGTGATAATCGTCCATTTTTATCACACTGCATGATGGTCCCTAGTTAGGGGAACTCAGTGCATAAGTGAACGAGTGAACGCCATAAAGATGTAGCTGATGACCTACCACCTTGGGGTCTCTTGTCCTTTGGAAAGTAGGCCCTGGAGAAAAAGGGTCCGCGGTTTAACACCTGTATCCTTAGCATCCAGGTCAGCACAGCTTCCGGCTTATGTAAACTGCAGAGGGAGGTTGGCTGGAAGCCTGTCTGTGCTGGCAGGTCTGCACCCTCCAGGCTCTGCAGTCATGCAGGAAGCAAGCGTTTAGTTTCATCTCACTGCTGCCAGGAGCTCCGCCAGGCACGAGCAGTCCTTCTGCTATTCCTGTAGTCTGGCCGTAGCTTAGGGTTCCAGACGTGGGGGGGGTGCAGCAAAAGCAGATCCTCTTCATCCAGCTACCTCTCCGTAAGCTACTGAGCACCTATCTGAGGCCAAGCCTACGGACGCCAGCTCCCGGGGCTGTGAGCTGCTGTAGCCCCTCTCTCTTCTGATGCAGGGTTGTTCAGCAAAGCTGGCTGATTAAAATAAAAACACGTCAAAGCTGGAAAGTATCTTAGGAGTGATTCAATCGATGTATTTATAGTCGAGTGTCCTGGAGCCCTGGGATTCTGAGGAATAGAGGCACCGTGTCTGACTTGCGGAGGTTTCCTGTCTCCATCCCACCAAATGGCACCTAGAAGAGCTTGGAGTAAATGAACTTTTGGTAGACAGGATCTCATTTTTTAGAACCTTTCTCTCCTACAGGTTCTGATTTAATTACATGGAACTTAGGCTGAATAGCAAGATTATTTGAATTACAATATGCATGTATGCACACACACACATACATACACAGAGAGAGAGAGAGAGAGAGAGATTTATAACATAATTATAGCTAGAAAAGAATTCTATGTCCTTAAGAAGTTTTGAAACCACTTCGCTTAATCCTTTCATTTTACATGGGAGGGAAAATTAAGTCAAGAAATTCTACATGATTGGTCAAGTCCTCCAACTTGGAAACTTCAGGCTGGAGTATTCAGCAATATTTATTTGATAGACATAGTACTGGGACTTTACTTATTTTGTTTAATTTTCCTAACAATTCTGTTGGACAGCTGGCATTAACCTTGCCTTACTTTAAAAATACAAAAACAAAACAAAACAAAAAACAGAATCAAGAGAAACTAATTTTGTATAAGTCATAAAATTGGAAAATAGACGTGTTAAGGTTTGAACCTAAACATTTGGATTCAGGTCTCAGAATTATGCTATAGGGAGTTTCTTGTAGACTAGAAAGATCAGCCTTTCTCTTTCTCTTTCTCTTCCTTCCTTCTTCCTTCCTTCTTCCTTCCTTCCTTCTTTCCTTCCTTCCTTCCTTCCTTCCTTCCTTCCTTCCTTCCTTCCTTCCTTCCTTCCTTCCTTCCTTCCTTCCTTCCTTCCTTCCTTCTTCTTTTTTCTAATCTCTTTCGTTCTTTCCTCCTCCTCCTCCTCCTCCTCCTCATCCTCACTCCTCCTCCTCCTCCTCCTCTTCCTCCTCCTTCTCTTCCTTCTTCTCCTCCTCCTCCTCCTCTTCTTTCTCCTTCGAAAAACCTGGTTGAAAAGTGATTCTGCTGGACACAGGCACGGCCTGAGAATTTAAACAGCCTAGCCTGGATATCCAGGTTCTGCATGAATTCAATCAGAATCTGGAGTTAGGAGGGAGCAATCTAAAGCATGTGATCACAAGAGTCATTTGTCTGAGTTGTTGAACTGCTTGCAAATTCATTTCCTGGGGCATAGTTAGTATCTTAAAACAGCATCATTTTCTTCCTTTAGAGTTATGGAGCCGAGGCCTGAAATCAACATCCCTAGGTCAATATCGCATGAATCTTTGCTGCCACTTCTGGCTTCTGTTGCTTGCTAGGCAGCTTCCGGTCACGGTGACAAAATATGTGACATGATGGGCTTGTAAAGAAGATGATGTGTTTTTAGCTCATGTTTCAGAGGTCTTGGTTCAAGGTCATTTGTTTGGAGGTCTGTAACAAGGCAGAGCATCATGGAAAAAAGTAAGTGGTGGAGCATATGCAATTATTCCATGATGTCTGGGAAGGAGAGAGAGAGGGGAGAGAGAGAGAGAAAGAGAGAGAGAGAAACAGATAGAGACAGAGACAGAGAGACCTAGAACCTCATTATTTCCTATATGGGCACAGGCATTTCCCTAGTGACCTAATTCCCTTCCACTGGGTCCTAAACTCTTATCTATTCTACCAGTTATGCCATAGACTGGTGACCAAATCTTCAACACATGACCTTTGGGAGGCGTTTAAGATCAAGTCATAGTTTGGTGGCTGAGGCTGCATATTCTGCAGTTGGAATTGAAGCATTGGCTCTGCCTCTAGGGTCTCACTGCTGCCTTTGGCTGTTTCCCATCTCCCTCTGTCTGTGGTTAGAGCCCGCCCAACGATCCAGTGCAATCTCCTAATCTCAGGACCTTCACATGAAGGCTCCAGGCGTTAGACCCACCACCATCTCCTCAGAGCACGGCGCTTTGCTTCAGCGCTGCCAGGCACAGGAAGGGGTGACCTCGCTTGGGATCTTGCCGTCAGAAAAACAGGATGTGAAGTTTCCCTGACACATTGAATCAATCCTCAGTTAACAACATCCCACATGATCTTTTAGACATGTTAAACTTTACTAATGAGACTTGGAGAGACTCAATAGCTTGTCTCAATTCCATGTACAAGATCATGGCTTAAGCGCATGTCTTTATATGTTCCTAATGAAGTTGGGTATCTATGAGAATATCCATTTAGATCAGCTAATGCATTTTTTTTAAAGAAAATTGGGGGTTGAGGAGATGACTGTGTTGATAAAGTGCTTGCCATCAAGTATGAGGACTTGAGTTCGGACCCCTAGCACTTACGTAAAACAAGCCAGGCACGGTGGCATGCACTTGTAATATCCACATATGCACCACAAACATACACGTGTATACACAACCAATATGTATACATCTCTCTTTCTCAGGTATGTGACTGCTGGTTTTTCTGACAATTTGACATTAATGTTCATAGCAACAGAGACTGTCACCTGATTTTCTTGTGTTCCTACAGTGCCTTCTAAGGCTGTGGGCACAGAGTGGAGCCTGGTTGCCACCTATTTCCTAATAGGATTTTCTTCTTTTGCGCGTTCCTCTAGATGACCAGAGTGAGTCTGAAGTGCCGCAGGAAGGATCTTCTTACCAGGAAGGGCCTGGAGGAGACTTCGTTCATGACGATGCTTCTATCACTCCTGCCCCCTCGGCCCCTCCAAGGAGAAGGTATGGTTAGCACACTCACTGTGCCCCTCAGATCGGCCAGACTCAGAGACACTCAAAGGAAGACAGGGAGCAGCAGGTCTGAAGCAGGAAGAGGGGGTTCGGTGCCCCCTCCAGTCCCCACCCCCAGCTTCCTCTCTGAGCGCTGGCCCGTAGCTCCTGGTCAGCCTTCAGTAACCCAACCCCACCAACTTTAGGTCTTAAATGCCCCTAATGAAGATGCGCATACCCTTGGGAGCCCCAGTATGACTACAGGAGGACAGATTCAGGAGGTGTCCCTTACACGCTCATGACTCTTCATGGCACTAGTTGTCCCTGCCTCATCTTTATCCCAAATGTGAAGGTGGCTCTTCTCCTACCAGCAAAATTTCAAAAGAAACTATATTGTGCATGTGGTATCCCCAAATCAATAGCTTAATATAATAAGCCTGAGTCTGTGGATCAGCCAGATGTTCTTACTGACCCCCGGATAATGGTCAAATGTAGCAGATGTGTCTATGGTCACTTGATGGCCCTACTGGTTTTGAGGTTGGTTGGTGGTTGGCTGGTCTAGCACTGCTTGAGTTGGGACCACTGTGCGCCCCAAGGCTTGGTACACGCCTTCCAGCAGGCTAGTCTGAGCTTATTGGATGGTGGCCATGGAAGGTTTTCAGGCGAGTGGAAGCACCTGAGGCCTAGGCCTAGAGCTGGCAGGAGTCATTTCTACTGCACTGAGTTGACCAATGAGTGGGAGGACACGCCAAGATGCAGGGCAAGAAGAAACTCCAATATTGGGGACACTGGTGCTTTCCATGCATAGTACTTGTATATGTCATTTTCCTTTTCATAATAGTTTATTGGCCCTTTCTGTGTTTTTTTACTCTATTCCGAGTTGTTGTTATCAGCAGAGCCAAACAGTGTCTCCCTGTGTGGTAGATCCTGAGCTGTTATTTCTCGCCTCTGACTGACATCAGGATAGAGCACAAGAGGGGAGGGCCCGAAAGAGTAGGAGACTGGCAAAGTTAGAGAAAGTGACACTTAAAAGAAGATGAGACTTTTCAGTACACAGTTACTGGCATGTCCTCTTCCTTCGGCATGGCCTGCTGACGACCACTCATCACCACCCTGTAGCCTCTGACCAGGGACTTTGACTGTTCTTAACCATCTTTTAAGGCATCCCTTGTCACCCCTTGTCATTACTTTACCAGAATAATAGCACTGGACAAGGGAAGTGGGGAGGACCTCCCCATCAGTGATCTGACCTCTGTACTTCAGTCTTTCTTCATCCCGAGCCCTTAGGAATTCTTTCTATATAGCTCTCCTATTATTTATTTTTTCCCTAGACTAATTTCATACTTCTAGTTATTTCTTTATATGCCTTAGTCCTCTCTGCCCTGGATAGACTGTTAGTTCTACAAGGTTGGAGACGATAGCTCATTCATCTTTACTTTTAGCTTAAGTAAACCTTGCTCTATACTTCACATCATGAATGACTCAAATGAATTTGCCATTTTACCGATGAACATATTCACAATATACTTTTTCTTATGCATACTGCATCTTTCAGTCCTTAGAGTTGTGAGCAGAATTATTATTTCCACTTTCAAATAATGAAATCATAGCTCAAGTCCAAAAGTGAGCTATGTGCTTTTCAGTCTGATGCAAAAGTCTTGAGACTTTTGAAAGTAATTCATAGTATTCTCTACTGAACTGAATTATATTTAGCAGAAATGAAGGCAAATACAAGATATTCCCATTAGCAGCCAAAAGAGCAAAATTCAATATGAACTCAATCTCAAGTTTATTTTCTACCCATCACTGCTTCCTTGTAGCAAGGCCCCTCCATCCCTTTCCTATAATGACTCAATTTCTAAGTGCCCAGATGTTGCACATCTATTTTCACTTACCCGTGACAGACCAGATAAATGAAGTTCCTGGGAATGGGAAATTCAGTGAGATGGTATCTTGCTCATCCCTTCCAATTTTCTCCTTTACCAATCCTTTCAAAAGCATCACAAATTTCAAAATTATTACATCCCCACAAAATGGTCACATATCCCCTGGGTCTGAGACTCAACAGGCAATTGGAAGATCCTTAACTGAGCACAGCTGTCTGTCTGACTTTCTCAGGAATCACAGCCTCTACAAAGCCAAAGATAATTGGAAATCTTACTTGTAAAAAATGCTTATAGTTGTTCACACTAGGCATTGGATTGAGCACATAGATTATATTGAAGCAATTGCCTTGGAGTGTCTTGGTTAATTTTCCTGTTGCTGTGATGAAGTATTTGACTAAAACAATGTAAGGGAGAAAGGTTTGCTCTAGTGCCCACGTCAAGGTTCAGTCCATCATTGGGGAGGAACTTGAAGCAGTTGGTTATAACACTGGTGCACAAATTAAGAGTACAGTCTATCCCTCGGAGGAACTTGGAGTGGTTATTTATAACATATCCACAAAAAGCAGAGAGGTGAATTTTTGCATGCTGTTGCTCAGCTTGCCCTCTCCATTTTAAACAGTCTAGGATACTCTGCCCAGGAAATAGTCCTACCAACAGTTAATATGGATCTTCTCACATTAGTTAACATAATCAAAATTGTCCGTTGTGGGCTAACCTTAATTTAGATATTCCCTCACAGTCGTGCCCATGGAACTGTTAAGTCACTTGTCTTTTACATTTGTCTCCCCAAAGACGTAGAGAAGTACATGATAGAAGATACACGAAAAGTCCCTGGAAACATTTGGGAAATATTATCATAGTTTGTGCATCTACAACATGACCTTGCTTGAGATGTAATAATTTGCCATTGCATTATTTATTTTTATTATATATTTATATGTATACTATAAACAGATACGAAACAAATGATTTAAATTTTCCTTTAATAGAGCAAAACTGTTGACTAAGATCCATGACGGGGAAGTCAAATCTCAAAGCTATCAAGTAAGTGACTGGCTCTTCCCACCCAGCCGCCCTTCTGCCTTGGGCGGCCATGTCCAGTAAGCTCAGCTTGCATTGCAGATTGCCGTAACCATCACCGAGGCCCGCCAGCTGGTGGGTGAGAACATCGACCCGGTTGTGACCATTGAGATCGGGGACGAAAAGAAGCAAAGCACGGTGAAGGAAGGAACCAACAGCCCATTTTACAACGAAGTAAGTCACAAAGGTCACAGCATCCTCTGGGTCCACATCCTCTTCCTCCCAAAGGCCTAACACGCTTTCTGAGCCCTGTTAAGTTTTGAGGGCCAGATAGGACCAGTCGCAACAAGGGATCCTAAAACCATATTATATTTTCAGCAGACCCACTTTCTTATTTCTTTTAAGCTCATTGTAATCTGTGATTACAATCAATATACATTGAATGTTGGTGAGTGAGACCAATAGATTCTGGGTCATGGGAGTGACATTGGAAATTTAACAACTAGATTTGGAATAGGCATACTTTGCTAAAGAGCAAAGCAAATCTATTTTTCTAAATCATGTAGATATTGTGGCAAAAAACCTCAAAAAGAGAAGTTGTTAAATATTAAATATACTAACTTCTTTTTCTAAACAAATGTTCTTTAGTAAAACCATGACAGACCATAAGGTGTTATACAGCATAAACTTCATTTCCTGCTGATTTTGGAGCCCTGATACCTAGGTATGGTCCCTGGAGGCATCATCTACTCTCAGGGTATTTGAGAATCTTCTGGAAGGATCCCAGGAATGCACAGGAATACAAGTGAATACTGCACCAAGTGGTAGCACCTGGTGACACTCCCCTGGGCCTTTTGTTTTTCTATCAAAACAGTGTGTCTGGAGAGCCATGCACAGCTGGACATGCAGGTCAAGCTCTCGTTTCCCTTGCCAAAGAATTTCTCATTGCTTCCACATTTCATGATTTATTGAACCACTCTATCTTTCGTTTGCAGGTCTTAAAAATGTTCAGCCTTTCCTACTACTTGTAGTAATATTTAACATGGCATAACTCAGACGCAGAGCATATACATTTAAAATTTTGATATCACCAAATTGTCTTCCAAAGAGATGACCATGTATATACTCCAAGTAATATTGATAGGAGAACTTGCTGGATACCACAGATTAACAAAAAATGCTGCAGGCTCTTAATTGCTATGCCAATGAAGTGGTAATGAGTGGCAGGGAGGGACAGCAAGGATAATGACATCTAGAGAAAACCCTAAATCCCGTTTTAGCTGTTCATTCCCTTCTCATTTCTCATTGCTGCCCCTGAGCCATCCAAATGTCACTTTGCCAGTCCTCCTGCATCTTTTTGGCATGGATGTGATATCAAAGAATGCATTGAAAATGCTTTAAAACTGGGGCTGGAGAGATGGCTCAGGGGTTAAGACTCTGCCTCACAAGCAGAAGGACCTGAGTTTGGATTCTAGATCCCACATAAAAAATAAAAAATGCCAGGTGGAAATGGCAGTGGCCTGAACTTCCAGTTCTGAAAGCCAGGGCCTGGGAAATCCCAGACCCAAGTAAAAAGGAGGTAGACACAATCCAGGATGATTCCCAAAGTCACTCTTGGGACTCCACAGGGACACACAGTGCTCTCTCTCTCTCTCTGTATGTCTCTCTCACACACACACATATACACATGCATGTGTGGACATGAGGAATGAAAGAAAGAAAGAGAAGAAAGAAAGAGGAAAGAAAGAAAGAAAGAAAGAAAGAAAGAAAACAAGAAACGAAGCACAAGAACGAATAAAGAAAGAAAGAAAGAAAGAAAGAAAGCAAATAAAAGAAAGAAAGAAAGGAAGGAAGGAAGGAAGGAGGGAAAGAAAGGGAGGGAGGGAAGGGAAGGGAGGGACGGAGGGAAGGGAAGGAAGGGAGGGAGGGAAGGGAGGAAGGAAGGGAGGGAAGGGAGGAAGGAAGGAAGGAAGAAAAAGTTTACAACTGCAAAGCTCTAGCAATTTGTTAATTGTTATAATTTTGCATAGATGTCTCAGCTCTAAATGACATTAAATTTGAGCCTGATTGCAGTGAGCAAAAAACCAAAACCAAAAAAAAAAAGAAAAAGAAAAAAAAGAAAAAGCACAAAAGGCGAATTTGGGACATTTATTAAACTCTGACCATAATTTCCAAGCCCAAAGGTCATTAGATGTTGAAGGGACTAGTTAGTAGGGGTTGGAGAATATTTCATAGCTACAATGTGTGTGGGTCTGGGAAGTCTAGGAGGTCTTGAGTCTGCAACACATGAAACTCAGCAGGCAGCATCTGGAAATAATTTATCAGCCCAGAGGAGCTCACCCTATCTCATATCATCAGCCCCATTTGGCTGACTAATTTTAAATGAGTTTTCCACATAAATTTTGAGCTCTAACCCTCAAAAGGTTGGAACATTGTATATAGTGAAATAAACATTTGCAATTAATATTGTATATGAATATTATATATCAAAATTTTCCTTAAAAGGTCATATGCTATTTCTTATTAAGCAGAATAATCTGAACACAATGTTATATTTTGTTGATATATGAGTATGACTCTTTACTGATTGACTGATCGTTTGATTGATTGGTTTTGATGCTTTGCACACATCAAGAAAAAGTTCTATCGGTGAGCTATACCCTTAGCCTTGATAATCACCATTTCAAAGACCTATTACAGTACATAATAATTTATTTGTTTTTTTCCCTCTTTTGTCCTTGGAAAGAAAACTGTTAATAGCCAGTCTTCCCTATAGCTATGTCCATCCCTAATTATATGATTCTTTTACCCTGAAACTAAAAATAGAGAATTCAGGGGACTATGATGTCTCAGTCATTAGCCTTCTCCCCAACCAACAATACAGATACTACTTATCTTCTGTACCTTAGAATCCTGCAATTTCAATCAGGAGGAGTTTGACTCAAGCATTTGTTGATTGATTAAATGCCCATTACTTGCCTGGTCTCTTCTCAGAAGAATCAAAACTTGCCTCCAGACCCAGAAATAACTGGCAGTGTGATTTCATCCTTTAAGCTCTCTGAGTTATCAGTAATCTTCCTATATGCAAATTTCAGGGCCCATCTAGTTAATTTTTTTACTTTGGAATTCAGTCACTTTTTCAGTATTGGAGATATCCAACATTCATTGGTATTCTCTCAATGGTCAAGCTTGTTTATTTGATAGTGTTTGAAATGCAAAACTTCTGAGAAAATTAGAGTTTAGTCAATCCACTCCAAATTAAAACTATTCATGATATCATTTTTCACCTATAATAATGATGATGATGATCATAATAATAATAATAAAAAGAGCTAACAATATCATTGATTGGAAAGATATGGAGAAATGACTTTTGTCCTGTGTTGCTGGTTAGAATGCAACATGGTTTCTTAGCTCCCTCCAGGAAATTTTAGTTCTATTAAAATTTATATGCACATAATTCCTAATTCAAAATCTCTACTTCTTATATGCATTGTAGAGGAATTACTTACAAATATCCTATACAAGAATGTGGTTAGTGGCATCTTTTGTATAAAAAAATTGAGAACAACCTAGATGATCTTCAATGGAAAACAGGCTGACCAAACAATGGCATGTTAACGCCTCTGAGAGCTACTCAGCTGATGGTCAGAACCCGTTCCGGAAGGAGCTCTTAGATGTGAGCCTGGAGTAGATAGAGTGAATTCTGTGTCTTACAGCACTTTGTCTTCGACTTCATTGGACCCCAAGTGCACCTTTTTGACAAGATCATCAAAATCTCAGTAAGTATAGATCGTGGTGGCCACAGGGGATAATGGTGGGGGGAGTGGGACAGATTCAGAAACGGGATTTTTTGGACAGCTCAACAGGGTTAGGGAAGCATGGGTTTGGGAGGGTGAGTATGTTGGTGAGTTTGAAATCAGCAGACTAAAACACATCTCAAGAGAATCGAGGAGCCTTGGAAACACAGCTAGCTGTGATAAAGCCCTCACTGGTTCAGTGAAGCACATACTTCAAATGACATCTTAATGGATTGTCATTTCCTGATGATTATTTTTCATAAGCTAATGCTAGTGTCTTCCTCTTGGCATGATATTGACACTAATCACATCCTACTCTCTTCTCAGTTAATGTTAAATAGAGAAATAGGATCAATAATCAGGGGAGGGATCACATATGTCAATCAATGGTGATGCTGGTTGAGTAGAGAGCATGATTTGGAGCAAATAGTAGTGGCCTTTGGAGTTTTATAAGTGGTCTTTCAGCAGGGATGTCACAATTATCCCGGGGGGATTAGGTCTGTTGAATGGATCCTCCCCATCCTCACCAGGGATGGGCATTACATCTCTGCTCCAGATTAGATCAGGGAGGAGACTTGCCCCTCCCCCCAGATTAGGACTGAAGAATAAAAACAGAGAGAGCTGTCTGAACCAGAAGGCCCTATAATCCAGGTTTGCTCCTTACAGGAATAGGGGACAGGATAGGAAGGGAGAGTCTATACCAAGCAATCCTTGCACAAATGAGAGACACCTCAGTGGGGCCATTACCATTGCACACCATTTAGCAAAGGAACAGAGACTAGTGGGTCACAGATGATGACATCTATCACAGCAATCTCAGCCCTGACCGCTTCTCCCGTGGAAAAAGGAGTGAGGCCATGTGTGACTGAGAGCGGTAGGGTAGATGATTGAAGATCGAGTGGGCCCCATATTCCAAAAACTTCCCAAAGGGGCTGAAGAGATGGCTCTGAGGTTAAGACTGTGTTTCAAAAGAAGAATGTCCTAAGTTCGGATCCCAAGTCCCACCTAAAAATGCCAGGCAGAAACGGCAGTGGCCTACACTTCTAGCTCTGGTGGGCAGAGCCTAGGAGATCTCAGAGGGAGGCAAAAAGGAGGTAGAAGCAATCTAAGATGATTCCTGAAGTCACCCTTGGTCCGCCACAGGTGCTCTCTGAGACACACACACACACACACACACACATACACACACACACACACACACACAATAACAAAACTTCTCAAAGGATAAGATCCAAACTTTATATGTCAGTAAATGTGCTTCAACAGTCATACCAACTTCAAGTGGAATTGAGAGGCCAACCACCCTCATGTTGGACTTTCCCGTGTCTGTCTTTGTCATGCTTGCCTTTATCACCTCTTCACATCATGGAGAAACACATGCATGATGTGGGACCCGTCATCCACGGCTGCATGCCAACAAAGTCCTGTGTTAAGACCAGCGTCCTTCCCGGGAACATTCTCGGAGGGTGACTCTTGAGGACTGAGACTCCCAGAGCTAAACGTTCTTAGTGTTTGGGTTTCAGGCATGATGACAAGGACAGGGAAGGTATTTTGGGAGCTGGGAGGGTTCCCAGGACTTTGTTCCCTCACTCCAGCAGCCACCTGTTTGTGACAGGGACTCTGTAGCAGACTCTCCAGCTCGCAGATAAAGTCCACCCTTATCAATGGGTCTTTCTGCCGTACTGCAGGCAACGCTTCTCTTTTTAGGCAAAGGATGGAAGTTAGTATTGTCTGTAGTATTCTCCCCCTCCCTTTTTAATATAATGCTTTGGTGTGCCAGAAAGAGAGAGACAGAGAGAGACAGACAGAGAGAGAGAGAGAGAGAGAGAGAGAGAGAGAGAGAGCGCAAATGTTTTAAAAGAAAAACTCCCTCTAAATGGGAATGGTTAATCGAGCTTTTCTGCGAGTACATGATCCGAAAGCCAGCACTAGAGAAAGGGGAGATGACACTAAGCAGATGCTCTGGGGACAGCCCAGATTCTTTCCTTCCACCATGGCCCAAGATGAGCCCCTCTCACCCCAAATGGCACTGTGGGAGACCTCCTAAGGGCCTTGTAATCTCATACCTGATCTCAGCAGGGTTGGTTGGCACGCAGCACAGGTGGGTGCCTTCAAGAGGTCCTGGCGTGTGATCAGAAATCTATGTGGGGGCTCTTGTCTTTCCCACAGGGCCCCTTGTCCTGGGAGGGAAACTTGAGACAGGCTTCTGAGCTGTCTCAGGCCTTGGGAAAATATATCAGCCACTGAAAGCAAGGACGGTTACAGAGGGAGCCTTTGCTGGGGTGGCCTTAAGGAGCCCCTGAACTCGAGCCAGGCTGTCCTTGTTTCCCCTCGGAAAATTTTGGCCAGGGAGAGAGTGAAAGCGAGATTGGCAGGGCTGTCATTTCTTAGAGTCAGTTGAATTTCTTCTTTCTTACTGTCCCTGCTCAGGGGAGAGTTTTAGAAGCTGGAAAACACTTCCTTCTATCCTTCGTTCAGTTGATCATTGATTCATTGGCTGTTTCTTGAATGTCCACTTTGAATGGGGTGTATGGGAGCTGGAACACAGTAGGAATCTGCCCTCGACCAAGGAACTCAAAGGATTTTTAGTTACTAGAGAACTCAGAGACACACAGATACAAGAATCCCTCTTCATCTGCTCTATAACGTAGAGCTCCAATGACAGGATTGTTGCTACCTTTGGAAGGTCTATTTCATTGCAGAGACTATTTGAAAAACTAACTATACTGAGTTGAAATCTCTTATTTGCTTAATTAAGTAACACCCAGGGAACATGCCCCCTTTCTTGGCATTCTGCTGACTTCTGATCAGAGCGAGTGTTGAAGATAAACCACCTCTCTCACGCTACTGCACATCGGCCACACATCTTGAAGCCACACATGATGAGTTTTCCTAAAAAGTTGTGAGTGAAATGTTTGGGAGGTTTTGGAAACATAAAAAAGAGTTGCAGCTGGGGAGATCAGGGACAACTGCCTGGAGGAAGTGACATTTACTCTGGTATTAAAGGACGAGTCAGCTTTCAGCAGGCAGAGAAAAGTTTCAGACAGAACATCTAATGTCCTGCAGTAGAGGATGAGCCGGAAGCTGCTAGGGAACAAAGAGGTTTCTGGAGGCCTCTTGTCATGTTCTGGGTTGATGATCAAGATCCACTGTGTGCTGGACAAGATCAAAACCAGGCAAAGATCAAGGCCTGGAAGTCTCCAATGAATTATGAATTCATTTCACAGTCTTTCTCTCCAAGATAAATGAAGGGGGCTGACTGCTCCATCTCCCCCCAGGTCTTTCATCACAAGCTGATAGGAAGCGTCCTGATTGGTTCTTTCAGAGTGGACCTGGGGACCGTGTACAACCAGCCTGGTAAGCAAGCACCACCTCCCTGTCCCCTTCTTTGGATTATAGTCCCGACAGGTAACTTCATTCATTCCCACACCCATGTGATCATCCATTCAAATGGAATGGATGATCAGCTATACAAAGTCAGGAAAGACAACTCTTGCCTTCTGAAGTTTTACAGTCTAATGACAACACTTATCTTTTATGTCTATTTTGGAGCAGGTTTTATTTTCATGCAAATTATAATTTCATGCTGAGAGTCACAAGCAGGAAGTTGCTTCAATAGATGACTTTTATTCTGTAGTAGGGACTGAACATAGGACTTCGTTCATGCTGAGCTATATTCCCATCCCATTAAATAATTTTTGAGGACCCCTCCTCCCCTGCCCCACCTCAGCCTCCCAAGTATCTTTGATTACAGGCATGTACCCCAAGGCCAGAGGTTTCTCGAATTTAAATGTCATTCTCCTCTTCCCAACTGTGCAACTTCTTGAGACCAAGGAGTTCATATCTCAGTGACACTGTCTCTTATCTGTAGAAATGGTAGAGGCTAATACTTCCTGTCTGAGGCTTATGAAAGATTAAGTTAATACATATGCATAAGGTGCTTAGTAGAGCAGCTAACTGGCATTTTTGTATAGGGATTATCATAAATATTATCTCTGGTTAGTAGGAAAATGAAGCTCAGTGAGACTAGGTAGCTTGTCCAAAGTCAGGAATGAATGTGTACAGAGCTAACATCAAGCACGAGTTCTCATGGAAGTCCCTTGCCTAGCAACACTGATTCCCACTCTCCTACCTGGAGCCAGGCAGTGAGTGTGACTGAGAGCAGTAATGTGCATCCAGTATTTTGAGCCATGATGGAGTCTGGGAAGTGGGAAGCCCCCAGTCTCCAGTCAAAGAGCACCAGCTCCATTAGCATTTGCTGTCACATGGAAATGAGCACATAGTATTGCTGGGTTTGGTGACTTTCTAAGGTCAAGCTAAAAGTCTTGAGTAAAAATAGCACAGACCAAACCAAGGAATATATGAGTCTCATGTATGGCCTTGGAGTAAATAAAACATGATTTCTACATTATAGAATCCCCAGATCTGGTCAAAGCTAGTCTCCCATATAGATGATCCATGAGGCTGAAGGTTTCCAAAATGCTTATAGTCTTGGGGGACAAGTCAGAGAACTGGACTGGAAGCAGAGGAGGAGGTGGGAAGGGAAGGGACCACTTGCAGTCTGGGGATAACAGAAAAGCCACTGCCTTGAGTGGCAGGACCCAGGAGCCTGGGGATATGGGAGGGGGCGTGGGGAGCCCACCGAGGAGGATGATGAGTCATCAAGGTGTGTCTACAGGTCATCAGTTCTGCGACAAGTGGGCACTGCTCACAGACCCTGGCGACATCAGGACCGGCACCAAGGGCTACCTGAAGTGTGACATCAGTGTGACTGGGAAAGGAGACATCTTAAAGACCAACCCCAAGACCTTTGATGCTGAGGAGCAAGTCGAAAAGTGAGATGGGTCCATGTAGCACATAGAAGAGAAATGACATGTCTCAATTTTTATGTCCCTTCCCCCCCAACCCTTTTCTGATGAGTACAAATTGGAGCTCCCAAGCTTATGGCTTGTCCCCTGGGGCAGTGCTGTGTCAGAGACGCATGGGGGTGCATGTTTTCTCCTTGCAAACTCAGCTTCTAGGGAGAGAATATTCTGCTTCTCCACAGCGGCTTATTCTAATTAAGACTTTCCTGAGCTCTTCCGACTTACTTGAATGCAGTTGACTTATTTTCTTTCTTTTTTTAAATTTATTCAATTGTGCGTGTGTGTGTGCGTGTGTGTATGTATGTGTGTGTGTATGTGTGTGTGTGTGTAGAACTAGGGACGAATTCCGGAACCACCATGGATGCCTCCACCTCCTCCTTGTTTGCTCTGCCCCGGGATTCACAGGCTCCGCCCTACCAGGACCAGAAGCGCAGGCCGCCCCCGCTTCTGCCCGGTGTTTATACATGGGGTCTAGGATCCGAACTCAGGACCTTCCGTCTGCAAGGCAGAGGCTTAATCTCTGAGCCACCTCTCCAGCCCTGACTTATTTTCTTTTAAGAATTCATACTTTGAACCACTTTCTGTGACACCGAAAGAGTTAAGTGCGCCTCTTTTGAGGAGCTGAGGAGGACACCGTCTATTCTACAATGCTGGGGACTGGGTGACTTTGTCTTCATTGTGCTCATAACTTTCATTCCATTTACAGTAGGTAGAAGAGACATTTTAGTGATAAATGCTAGTCTTCTTGTATATTCAGTTCCTTCTCTCAGTCTCCAAACTACTTCTGCCTTTTCTCTCTATTCTTAATTTTTTTTCCTCTTCTAGGAACTTATTGATTCCCCAAGGATTTCCATCAGAGAGACCCTGGGCCAGATTCTACGTGAGACTCTACAGGGCGGAAGGGCTGCCCAAAATGAACTCCAGTATCATGGCAAACGTCACCAAAGCATTTGTGGGGGACAGCAAGGACCTCGTGGATCCCTTTGTGGAGGTGTCCTTTGCTGGGCAGATGGTGAGGAAGAGAGGAACTCCCCCTTCACTCATCACTGGAGAAAGTGGAAAGGAGCTATGGTGGAAGGACTGGGGTTTAGGACCCAGGTAGCCAGCTACCTTTTCTCCTCTCTGGCTACTTCCCTGAGCAGTTGCCCAGACCCCAGACCCTTGTAGAATGACCATGACCTCATGGTCTGTTTCACAGTGCACCAGGTAGTCCTTGTCATGCATAAGCCTGGACACTCTGTTCTTTCTTCAAGAACTATTGGAGGGCTGGTGAGATGATTCAGTGGATAAAGGGGCTTGCTGCGTAGGTGTGAGGATCTGAGTTCAATCACTCCTCAGTAAAGAAGAAAGACGAGAACTGACTCCATAAAGTTGTCCTCTGGTCTCCACACACGTGCCAAGGCATGTGTGCCCCACCCCCATCATGCACATGTGTGCACATATACACACGAATAATAAATATTTAGAATAGAAAGAGAGTCATGAAATAGCAGGGCCAGTTCACAGTCAGAGCTTCACCTCTCATCCTTGGAAGCTTTAACACATGTCTCTGCAACGGGACTATGTACCTATCTGGCCCCTCCCTTGGGTAAGGCTGAAGGCCAGAGTATTTCTGACTTGGTTGACCTCAGAGGACATGCAGGACACCATCTCCACTTTATGCCAAGGAGACGGAGGTCTACATTACAACAGTGATTCACCCACCATCATCCTCATGAAAGATGAGCCCAGGGTCTCGCTATACCCACCGATTTCCCTGGAGACATGTGAAACGCTGCTGCTCACAGCACAGGTGTTTGCTTCCCCTAACCCTCAGCTGCAGAGCAGAGCCTTCCAGGGGCAATGCTTCACCTTTGTCCCACTGGGAAAGTCAGTTTTCACCAGTGTCAACGGGGTGCAAGTCCACTCATTTGGGCAACTGTCTTCATATCCGCCAGGGGGTTTGAAGAGTTTTCTTGAACCATTTCCTGCTGGGGCTTACATTCTCTGGACTGTCTTTTCAGGGGCGAACCTCAGTACAAAAGAATTGTGCTGATCCTGTTTGGCATGAACAGGTGGTCTTCAAGGAGATGTTCCCTCCTTTGTGCCGGAGGGTGAAAATCCAGGTGTGGGATGAGGGAAGCATGAATGACGTAGCACTGGCCACCCACTTCATTGACCTGAAGAAAATCTCCAATGAGCAGGATGGAGATAAAGGTAGTGCTTCCCACGTGTACTTGGAAGTAGACCTCAACGCAATAGATATTCAGCCTAACTTCCTTTTCCTTCCTTTTCTTCCTTCTTTCCTTTTCTTCCTTCCTTCCTTTTCTTCCTCCCTTCTTTTCCTTCCTTCCTTCCTTCCTTCCTTCCTTCCTTCCTTCCTTCCTTCCTTCCTTCCTTCCTTCCCCTTCCCCTTCTTCTTCCTTCCCCTCCCCTCCCCCTCCCCTCCCTTCCTCCTCCCTCCCTTCCTTCCTTTCTTCCCTCGTTCCCTTTCTCCCTCCCGCCCTCTCTCCCCCTCCCCCCCCCCTCCCTCCTTCCTCTCTTCCTTCCTCTTCCTTCCTTCTTTCTTCTTCTTCTTTCTTCTTTCTTTTCGTCTTCTTTCTTTCCTTTCTTTCTTCTCTTTCTTTTCTCGCTCTCCCTCTTTCTTCATTCATTCATTCATTCTTCATCTATCTATCTCTCCATTTTTTTAGTATGTGTATATCAGAGGGCACTTGAATTATGGTGGAGGCCCAAGGATGACATCAGCGATCCCCAAGAATTGTTCTACCTCCTCATTACTTTGCTCCACCTTCCAGGGCTGGGATGCAGACCACTGCCATTTCTGCCACGCATTGTTTACATGGGTTCTGGGACCTTAACTCAGGTCCTTTTGTTTGCAAGGAGGCAGAGGCCTAACCTGAGCCATCTCACCAGCCGCAGGCTACATCTTTCAAGAGAGAGAGTCAGGCAGGCATGAGCTAGCATCTTCCATGCTTCTGCATGGTCTGTGGCCTGGCTTGAGTTAGGCCAGTGGATGGAGTCATGCTCTGGTCCCAGGTCTTCATGAAGTGGATCTGTGTTAATCTAGCTTACTGCATATTTTTGCATTGCCTCATAGACCATGAGCAGCTTTTGAATATTTAAATGCCCTATGAAAATTATGCCCCTCCCCTCATGGGAACATGACGGCTTGAGTGTAGCAGAAGGTGTGGGTGATTGTGCACTCACTGAGCCAGGAGCGCCCCCAAGTAACCAGCAGAATCCAAAACCCCATTTGTGCGTGAGAATTTCCCAAGGAAGCATCCCTTTATGCTCCAGACAACCTTTCTCTGCACTGTAAATTTATGTTAACTGATGAATACACATACATGCACACATACCTATATATCATGTACATAGACAATTACATACTCAAACACAAGCATGGTACTACCGATTCAGGTAGGTCGTAGCTCAGCTCCCGAATTCAGGACAAGCCTGGGCGTACAGACGTGCCCCGGAAGGTCCCAATAGAGGACCATGCAGGCAGAGGGATGAACAACCATGGGAAGCGGCCGTCTAACCTGCCCCTGCAACCGATTCCTAGTAAACAGTTTAAATGACTGGTGGCTGACCCCCAGAGGAGGGATGGCAACACCTGATTGGACCCCGTCCCTATATAAGCCCAAACGCTCTTAATGACTCTGAATCTGCAGCATCTCCTCCACTGCTGCTTCTCACCTGATTCTCGGGGTCTGGTGGTGACACCGTCTCCTGCTTGCCCATTCGCCTCTAGCCCGGAGGCCCCGCTGTTTTCCCCTCCTTCCCCCAGCTGGCCCGGCGGGGGATATGGCAACACAAGCACACATGTATACATATGTAATATACATATGTTGTATCCTATATCACATAGATGTGACGTAAGTATGATGTTTTATTCTTTTTTCTCAATGAGACGGGAGGTTTTCCAGGAGCAGGGCATGAGATTTACATCTTTTTTACGCCCTTCACAGAGTGACAGAAGGGGATGTGTTCAGTGAGTGTCTGTTGTGTATGTCTTGGTGTTATGACAGTATTTACCACCTGATACTCATCCAGCTACACATTTCCTCAGCTAAATGCAAGCATATTTTAGCCACAGTTTTTTTTTTTTCAGAAGCTTTTAGGTGGCATTCAGAAAGAATGTTAGTGTTTTGACATCAGGGACCCTAAGACATTTTTCTATCCTCTTTGATACAATGTTCCTGCTTCTGTAAGCCTACTTAAAGGACAGCAGAATCTGAGGACAGAATCTAGTCTATGGAAATCCAGGTGGAAGAAAGGGAACCCTCAGGCAGAAAGCTAATATATTAGAAAACATGTAATAGACAACTGCAAGGGCAGTGTTAAGCAAATTGTGACTTTATAAATATTTACCCACGATTATATTGAGCACTCACTGCCTATCAACCTGTGTGAAGCATTTAATGGATAACATCTTTTTACTCTAATAGGCGAAATAGGTGCTATAGCCTTCCTCCAGAGAAGGAAATCGTGGCACAAGGAAGTTAACAAAGCTGAGATTTGAGGTCAGACAGTGGATCTTCAGGTGTTCCATGATATTTTACCTATCAGAAAAGAACACTAAGGGACTGAAAGGTAGGAGGTGGTAGAGTACTTGCCTTGATGCAGAAGACCCTGAGTTTCATCCCTAGCACCGACAAAGGAAGGAACATTGTGTTTGCAAGATGTTCCCATAGGTGCTATGCATTTGCACAGTTGTTACATGTTAAGGTAACTCTTATTCCAGGACAAAGTTAAAATCATCAGCTCTTTCCAGTTTTGTATTAGGAAATACCTCAGAATATCCATTTCTCTCCATCTCTACCAGTTAATCCTGGTTCAGGCTGCAGGGTCTTCAGATTCCATGATGAAATGGTCCGCAAACCATTTTGTCCACATCCGTTCTTACAGCCCTTCACACAGCAGCCACAGTGGTGTAAGCGATGGGATTCCATTGCAGCTTTGCTTAATCTCTTCAAAATGTTCCCATAGACTTTAAGATAAGGAGAAGAATCCATACTAAGACTCAAGACCTCCTGCCTGTGCAAGGATTTTCTTTCTCTTTCTCCTTCTCTCTCTCCTTACCTCTCCATGCTGCACCAGCCTATTAACTGTTTTTATAATGTGAAATATATCATAATGTTTATAATGTAAATATTAATGTAGATGTTTCTTTGTTCACTGTTTGTATCTGCTAATCCTCCACTGGACTATTTGGTCAGTGGCTAGCATATTACCTACCTCATTTTATAAATGAGAATGAACATTTAATAAATTAATGGTAACAATAGGATGCATAAGACCTTTTATAAGAGCACTTTACTAATGTGAAAAAGTGGAAACATGAACAGAAAAAAAAAGACTATAAGGAAATTGAGCAAAACGTCCTTTGGTGACAGGTATTCTGCAGGTATTTTCTTTGGTTTGTATATTTTACGTTCTTAAATGAATATACTCAGCTTCCATAAAGCATACATGTGGTAAACTTGGAAGTTTAAACAGATACTTAACACTTGGGGTTTCCCTAGGCTTTCTCCCCACCTTTGGACCTGCCTGGATCAACCTGTATGGCTCTCCCAGAAACCACAGTCTGATGGATGACTACCAGGAGCTGAATGAGGGCTTTGGGGAAGGCGTGTCCTTCAGGGGCCGGATCCTGGTGGAGATTGCTGTGGAAATCCTCGCAGGGGGAGCCCAAGAGTCCAGATTTTCCAAGGCCCTGAAGGACTTGAAGTTATCTCCCAAGGACAAAGATTCTAAATCTTCCAAGGGCTCAAGTAAGGACAAGTCTGACAGGGCCGAGGACGGAAGAGCGCACCAGACTTCTGACAAAACCAACTCCACGGAGGTGGAGGTGGAATCATTTGATGTTCCCCCAGAGGTAGGTAGACAATTCCCCTATCTACCTGTCCCAGGGGGAGCTCAGCAGAGAGAGCAAACACTTGCCATAGGCAGTGGGTCTTTGTCTGCCCACAGCTCATTCTCTCTGCAAAATTGTTGTCCCAACACGGAGTTCTGGGGTAGACCTGCCACCCATTCTTGCAAGCAGTGTTGCCATCTGCCATGATACATTCTTTCCGAGTTCCCTAGAGACAGATTTCACAGGAACCCAAGGAAAGAGACATAATGTAGTCGGAGGTGTTAGTGCATGAGGGTGATGGCGTGGCTACTAAACTCTATGGGCCTAATTTTGTTGAGCTGCATTGGCTTGGAGTATGATATGGGTATATGGTCATGAGGAGGGGCAGAGGGGAGGGAGAGCAGGTGATAAACTGGTCGCTCAAACTTGAGAAACCAGTCTCCTGACACAGAGTTATGAGGGGCAATCACAGCTCCAGGAGACACTTACCCTTCTTGGCTCTTACCATGAAGCACACAGCATTTTCTCAGCCTAATTCTGTATTCGGACAAGAGACTGGGCTGCCAAGATGGCCATCAGCAGTGACTGTCCTCTGGACGGTTAGCCTGGAGGGGGTGACTTGTGGTTAAGCAAATGAAAGGGTTTCTTAGTTCCAGCCTAGTCTCCCAAACTGTTTCTCAGGACTACAGGAAAGACAGTGAGGACTTTGCCCCCCATATCTGTACAGGCGAGGAAGACCACAAGGTGTGTCATGGTTAGGCACAGGTGTCAACTAGACTGTTGAGGGTTTGACTATGGACACATTTGTAGTGAATTCGTTGAGTTAGGCCCAGAGTGAAGCTGCAGGAGATTGTCTAGCTGATGGGGAAGGCCCAGCCTATAGTGGATGAGATTAGGCCCTGGAATAAATCACGGAGAGCTGGTTGAGAGAGTTGACATCCTTCTGTTCACTTGGCCAGACATGCTGGTCTGGCAAGTATAAATCGCTCCTCTCTTAGCCATTATGTAGTGATGGTGTGGCCAGTTCCCTCGGCCCTGGTGTTGGTGCGTGCTCTCCCATCAAGTTGGACTGAGAACTAACCAGGAATCGTAAGAGAGAATAAACCCTTGTTCCCGTAAGCTGTTTGATGGTGATTTATCAGCAACCATGCAGGCGAACTGCACCAAGGTGGAAGTAAGAGGGTCACCCTCACCTCAGAAGAGACCCTTCCTTTTGCTGCTGAGCTCTAACCAATCTTAAGAAGCCATTAGGGAGAGATTGGAAACCCATGTGTTGGTTCTGCTAATGATCTAATGCTAATTCTGCATGACGTTATTCCCATTTACCCCGTAGCTAAATTAAGGCCTGTTACTCCCTATCATAGCTTCTGGGAACTAATGAGAACTTGCTGTACACTGTCAGCAGAGACGTTGGCGCTCCACAGAAAGCTTGCAATACCTTGTTGTTGCTACCCGTGACGTCATGGCTTGCTCTCGCCACCAGGGAGCAGCTAATTAGAGCATTCCACCTGTTGCTAGTGACAAGGCACTTTTGCGGCCTCCCACCTCTCCTCTCTGGACTCGGATGAGGAAATAGTCTGGAGATGTGTGCTACCTGGTTGTTGTGGTGAGAATTGGTGTTTTCTTTATGGACAGTGGTAGTGGTGGTGGTGGTGATGGTGGTGTATGCAGATTCTATGCCGACATTGCAAACCGGACTTAAG
Source organism: Typhlomys cinereus (assembly GCA_023101885.1). Classification (NCBI taxonomy): domain Eukaryota; kingdom Metazoa; phylum Chordata; class Mammalia; order Rodentia; family Platacanthomyidae; genus Typhlomys; species Typhlomys cinereus. Next base: position 172,953 of record JALPQD010000472.1, on the reverse strand, counting down.
AATTTATTAGCAATTGTCAGTGACTTAATAGCCACACAAGCAGGTATCGCCCGCACTGACCCTCTGGTTGCTAAGGTCGAGCATTGTTTTCTAAATAGGGATTCTCGAGTAGAAAGAAGCTAGGAAAAGACTTTCTTGAGCCAAGTCAATATCCTGAAGGTACTTTGCAGAGGATATCTGAAGATGTAAATTCTGGTAGAGCAAAGGAGGCTAGAAGTTAAGTGGGGTAGAAAGTACGGCAAGGATACTGTGATAAAGGTTTTATTCCATCTGGGACTGTTACAGTTAGGCACAGGTGTCAACTTGACAGTTGAGGGTTTGAGCTCTGGGCACATTTGTAGAGAGTTAGTGGTTGAGTGAGGCCCAGAGCAAACCTGCAGGAGATTGTCTACCTGATGGGGAAGGCCCAGCCCATGGTGGGTGGGACAAGGCCCTGAATAGATGAATAAAATACTGTGAGCCAGTTGAGGAAGTTGGCATCCTTCTGTATACTTGGCCAGGCATGCTGGTCTGGCAAGTAAGGATCGTCCCTCTCTCAACTATTATGTAGAGATGGTGTGGCCAGTTCCCTCGGCCCTGGTGTTGGTGCGTGCTCTCCTGTCAAGCTGGACTGAGAACTGTAACTGGACTATCGTAAGAAAATAAGCCCCTTGTTCCCTTAAGTCGTTTCATGGTCATTTATCAGCAGCCATGCAGGTGGACCGCAACACGGATCCCAGCCCATGAGACGCTGCTGCCCACATTCAGGGTGGGTTTCCCCTCCTCCGTTAAACCTCCTTGGTTTAACACAGACACACTCAGAAGTTTGTCTCCCAGGTGGTTCAAAGTCTTATTAATGATCAAGATTATGCTTATGCGTAAGGAGACAGCCCAGAGATTCTGAAGGAAAGCTCATGCCCTCCCCAACCACACTGGCTCCCAAGGCTGTCAAAAGAACAGGCCCTGAGAATTTGAAATTTCCCCAGAAAGCTATGCAGGGATCTGAGCAAGGGACTTCACAGAATACTGAATATTTGCCAGATCTCGTGCCAGCCAATGGTGAAGTTTGTCTTCCAAAAGAAATTTCACTCAGCTCTAGCAACCTGTCAGATCACCTTGCAGCAAAGACTGGAGTCCACCAATAGTGAGCAGAACCACAACTTGAGCAAAAACACACAGCTCTGACCCCTATCATATTCGGATTGCATATTGAAACTTGTGAGAGATGAATCTGACAAACTGGATATCTCTCTCCCCAATGTGGTCATATTGAATGAATTTCACTTTTCTGCTTTTCATTGTTAATTTGATTTTTTATTGATTTATTGAGGGTGTGAAGCTAAACTGAGACAGAGACCTTTCTAAAACCCCTTGTTCCCTTAAGGAACACATGCTTACCTCCTATAATACCCCTACTTCATACAATCTTAGTAGTTAATGAATTAATACATACAAAGGACCTAGAATATAATATGTATTCATTAAATTCCAGTTTTGGCTGGTGACTTGGGACAACTCTCTTTCCCTCAGGACTATAGTGTTCTCATTTCTAAATGGATATAATACCAATACCTCCCTTCTGAGACATAAGATTAGAAAAACATCTTAGGGCTGGAGAGGTGGCTCAGAGGTTAAGCTTCTGCCTTGCAGGTGGAAGGTCCTGAGTTCGGATCCTAGACCCCACGTATAGACGCCGGGTGGAAGCAGGGGCAGCCTGCGTTTCTGGTCCTGGTAGAGCGGAGCCTGTGAATCCTGGGGCAGAGTAAAAATGGAGGTGGAGGCAGTCCATGGGGGTTCCTGAATTTGCCCGTGATTCTACACACACACACACACACACACACACACACACACAGACACACACACACAATTGAATAAATAAAAAAAAATTTCTAAAAAGAAAAGAAAAGAAAAAAATCTTTCTGAAGCTGTACCAGGCACTTAGCATGAGCTTAGTGCACATTACTAATCGACATTTTTTTCTCCATTTAGACACATACTTCCAGATGGTTAAGGTTTTGAGTTGGACTTTGGTGTATAAGATTAGGAGACGAATCTGAATCCTTTCTTTAGTGCATGTGTGCACACATGTACGCATGGCTGTGCGTGTGCGTGTTTGTGTGTGTGTATGTGTGTGTGTGTATTCCATGTTCCTGGTCAATAGAAACATTTCCTGTGGTTACTATTTGTCTGTTTTTCACTGACGGCCCAAAGAAGGAGGATGTCATGTCTTCTCTCTTTGCCATAGACCTTATCATGATGTTTTTATCAGAGCAAGGAAGGTCACAGCCAGAGAATGGATGCAAGCTGCTTCAGCTGGTAGGTCAGCTAGTCTGGTTGTGGGGCCTGCTGTCCCCTTGTAGGATGCTTTGTTTGCCTTCATTCCAGTCTGTGTTTTTTTTTTTTTTTTTTTTACCCTCCACCCAGAGAGTAAACTCAACCTTGGAAAGGCAAGATAAAAGGCTGGTTTGTAGCCGGTGGTTAGTGTGTGACCAAGTTCTGGCACCAAGCCTAGTGGGTAGTGTGTGGACTAAGCTCTAGCACCAAGTCTAGTGGGTAGTAAGCTCCAGCACAAAGTCTAGTGAGTGGCAAATGACGAAGTTTCAGCACCGAGTCCCTACTTTGGTCCATGTTCCTAGTCAATAGAAACATTTCCTTGGCTTGCCAGCACCACAGGAGGCTACTGGCTATTTGAACCCTTTTGGTTCTCTAAGAGACATGATTCTTCTTTGAATGGAGCCCTGGTTTCCTAGGATCACACCTCCTTTGTTTCTTTGATCTACCTTAGTGCTTTCCCATGGAACTTAATAAATCTAGCAGCAAAATCAGCAAGTTCAGACTGCATGACTTCAATCCCCTCAAGATCTTCCCTCGGAAATGTGATACTGAGTCACAGTACCCCAGTGACATCTATATTCCCCAAAGTCAATAGTACCTATTTGCATGTCATTGAGTGCCACCTTGCCTGACTCAGAACCTGTCATAACATAGCATAGTCCCGTCTTCAGGCTGTCTGTAGGTTACCTGACCAAACAGCTTTGGTGGATACCAGGTTTCAAGACTTGGCTGACTTTAGCTTGGTGTGTAACCTTGAGAAGCCTCTTAGACTCTCTGAGCTTTAGTTTATTGAGGTAAAAAGTGGAGGTTGGAACAAATGACTCTGGGGCCCCTTTCAACATGAAAGCATCTGTGATTCTGGTATAAATGGATCTCTCTTTAGTGTGTACAGCACCACCTTTAGTGCATGCAGCACCCTGAAAGCATAGGATTAATTAATCCATGTGTATGCACACCTAACCCTTCACCTCTTGAACCAGGTTTGTTCATTGTTTTGGGTAGTAATCTTTGTCTGTGGGTCAACACGGAGGCGCTGGCTAGCTCCCCGGAGATTTCTGAGCTGAATTCTTGGGAAAGTTACTGGACCATCTCAAGCTTCAGTATCTTCCGTTTCCTTATCTATGAGGTGGGAATGGTCCAGATGTCAAGGTCTCCACATTGTTATAAGAAATGACCACTAGTCGTGCAATTATGCTCAAGTGTAAGAGTTTAATACTGTGACTCTCAGTGTCTCATCTCTGGTTTGTTGTTTCTACGAGTCTGCTTAGTGGAGCGTCATCTCAAGCAGCAATTCAGGAAGACCCAGACTCTTGTAGGATGAGCAGACCGAGGAAGCAGATCCCAGGACCTCAAGAAGTGAAGTTTATTTTTCCAGCCAGGACTCAGGATAGAGGGGGTGGACTCTTGTCCAAAAGACTCCTAGTGCTCTGCTTGGTTAGGTCTCGGGTTTTATATGCTAGTTGCAAGATGGTTTATGGGCATTTGGGCAATACTGATGGAGCACAGATTTGCAGAGACTCATGGGTTAAAATGTATTGATTACAGACAAACAAAAGCCAAGGAGAAAAATGGCAGCACAGCAAGTAATTATGGAGGCAGATAAATGGATCCAAATGAAGAATCCTGACTAAGACTCCTCTCTATCTCTTTTGCAATGTCTGTAGGACCAGATGAGCAGAATTAGGGCTTCTTTTAACTTTAAACCAGACTTTTAAACCAAAGGAGAATTGCTGCTTGCCTTTGAGAGCCTTAAAGACTGGGGTGGGGCGGGGCGGGGTGGGTGCACAACCTTGTTACAACATCAAGTTCAGCTTTTACCATGAAAGACTTCCCATCTGTTAAGCTAGCAGCTCAGAAGGGAACGCCTGTGTCACTGTGACAAGTAGCTTGGCATGTCGGCTGTGGTTCCTGTCTGTCTGTCCATGAAAAGAGATGGTACAGCTACGAATTACACTGACCAGGTCAGAATCACCAAACTAGCCTCCTGATGATGCACACACATGCACGCGTGCACACACACATACACATGCGTACGCATACGTGCACACATACATGTACCACATACACATATACACATACATATACACATATAAATACACACACACACACACACACACACACACACACACACACACACAAGCAAGTTCTGTTAAGCAATTTTCTCTTCTTTTGTAGATTATACCAGAAAAATACGAGGAATTTTTACTCTTTGGAGCCTTTTTTGAAGCTACCATGATTGACCGGAGGATTGGAGATAAACCCATCAGCTTTGAAGTTTCTATTGGTAAGTGCAGGCAAATGCTGCACTTGGGACATACTCTTCCGTGCATGTGTGTGCACACACCTCTGTGTGGGTGCGTGTGTGTGTGTGTGTGTGTGTGTGTGTGTGTGTGTGTGTGCATTATGCGTTTGTACTGTATATGTGCCCACAGAGCCCAAGGTTGACATTAAGAATCATCCTGGATTGCTCTACCTCCTTATTGCTTTGCTCTGGGGTTTCTCAGGCTCTGCCTTCCAGGGTTATAAGTGCAGGCCGCTGCCATTTCCACCTGGAATTTTTACGTGGCCTCTGGAGATGTGAACTCAGGTCCCGTTGTTTGTGAGGCAAAGGCTTTAACCCCTGAGCCATCTCACTAACCCAAATGGATTGATAAGTACCGTGCACGATGATGTTCGCACTCCAGTGGAGATCTGCATCTTAGAAGAAAGTAAATAATTTATAATTTCTTGTCTACCCAATATGAAGGTAGATTTGTTTTCATTCTTAAAAACATTATAGTTTTGGTTTCAGACCTGAGTTAGTGATTCTGGTTCCATTTATGGGCTTCTTTAGCTTCCGGGGTCTTAGCTTCTCCATGTCTACCATGGGAATGGTAGTAACTCCTTGTAGAATTGTAAAGGTGGTAAGTTACTGCTCACCAGCACCGCACATCCAGGAGGACTGTTATTGTAGCTCCCAGCCATCATCCTCGGCTAATGGGCAGCTCAAGCCAGGACATTTACTCCTTCAGAGAAGGCCACATGTATATCCAGGCAGCTCTGGTGCGATTGGGCGGAAGGGAGAAGGACCTTCTGAGCCACACAGCTGGAGCCTGACCCACAGCCCCGAGTGTGAGTGTCCATGGGTGTGGTGGCCTGCTGGAAGCACCTGTCTTTATAGGAAAAGCTTTGCGGCCCCAGCTGGCTCTGAGAAGAGAGGCCCACGGTGGGAACTAAGACAGGCCTGAGTGCTGGCTTCAGGCACCTAAGGGCTGGAGAAAAGGAAGGAGGTTTGGGGGACCAAGGACACATGGACAGGTGGAAAACTGAGATGACTTGGTCTGTCCAAGGAAGAACTCTTATTCCCCTGGACCCCATTCTCTTATTGTACCCCGACTCCTCTCATTCTCTTGTCCTATAACATCTTCCCTTTGCTTCCTGGTTGTCCAAACCATTCTTCTATATCTTCTCCTCTTCCACCACCCTCCCTGTCCGTCTCAGACCACAGGTTCCACCCTCAACCACTTTCTTCCCAGTCACCCCAGCTCCCTTCCTTGCTGTTCTATTATAAATCTAAACCCTGAACAAGAATGGATCCATTCCCAGTCATCTATAGGTGGGGAGGGCTCCAGAGGGATCTGTTGCTAAACTGGTTGCTACTGACAGATTCTGGGAAATGGGGAATCACTGCCATTGCTCACATTCTCACCGGTGAGCCCCAAGTGCCAATGAAGAGTTCCAAATCTACTGTCACATGCTTCTTTCTGGTTGAACTCACTGGGTCACAAGGCAAAATTAAAAAAAAAAAAACATGAAAATGGAAAGGGATTTGTAGGAGGAGGGGGATTAACAGATTAAGAGAAGCGAGAGAGATAAAGAAGGTGGAGGGGTTGAGGATAATCAGAATGGATTAAATGCATGTGTGAATGTGTCAAGGGAGAAATTTAATTATATATGCTGATTACTCTCAAAAGTTTGACAATCTAAACTTGGAATCTATTGCCCTAGTCTCTTGCTAGGTCAAATAAAAATGGAATTCACAAAACTTTCTAAGCAAAACTACTAGGCAAACAGACAATAACAATCCTAAAGCCCTTGATCTGTTTATCCTCCTCCTCTGTCTTATACTCTGACTTTGTAATTGATTTTCCACGATTCGATGGTTTCAGCTCTGAAGCATGCCCAGAGAAGTTGGCTAATCATGTCAGTCCACACCGAGTAAGTTTAGAAAGAAGATTCCAACAAACTAATCACTCCAAGTTTTTTTTAATTCATAATTTTAAAAAATTTCAGCTCTAAATCTCTTCTTCTCCCTAGCAAGCCATTATGTCTCCTAAATTAAAGTGGGACAGTGGAAAAGGGAAAGAAAGAATTAAAATGAGAGGGGAAAGTGTCTCTCATGGACACGGTAACATTAGAGTCACTGACTGGATGAATATGTACTGAGACCCATGTTTGTGCCACGGTAGTGGACAGTGGAAACACAGAATTGAGAAGGTATCATTCCCACCCCAGTTAGGCAAATTCTTTGAAAATGTGATGTGAGAGGAACGCTAGCACATGTGATATTAGATCCTTTTAGGTCAGACTCCCAGAAACACAGTCCAGGAGGATTCTTGTCTAAGTGAGGCTTGGGTGGCACACCGTCAGGAAAAGAGTGTGAAAAATATCATGTAAAGAATGTCTCCTAAAACACATTACATTCAGATGGAACTGTAGGGGCTAGCCTAGATAAATGAGGGGCAGTGCCCCTATCAGTGGGTCTATGCAAGAAAAGGCCCTTAATTTGCCACAGACTCCTGAGCCTATACTTATGCAGACATCCCGAAGGCAGCCCTGGACCCACACAAGCAGACAGGCAGGAGGGTGGGAGGGAGAGAGATGGATTGGTGAAGGGAGAGAGTAGGGTAGGAATGGTAGGAGAGGAAGAGTGGGGGGAAGGAAAGAGGTAGGGACAACCACTCATTATGTTTGTAAAACTAGAAAAATAAAAAGTAATTTAAAAAATAATACAATGTAAATTTTATTTATTCTTCTCATTGGAATATAGGTGATCAGAAGGATATCTCTTCATGGTACTGGACATGCCAGACTCTCCACTGATACTGTGGCTTTCACTCTCACTGTCCAGAAAATGCACCTTCAATAAACATTAGCAGATAAACTTTTCCCATTTAAAAAGACTTAGTGCACAGGTAAGGGGTCTGTGAGCAGAGGCAAGCTCCAGCAGAAGAAGACAGTTATTCAGGGAAGGTGACCATTCCGAGAGGCTGACAGCTATCACAGGAGCTGGGGGCTGGGCACCCCTTCCTGGTAAAAAGACCTGGGTGAGATGCCAGCGGCATTTACCACAGAAATACATTTCACAGACACAGCACCTGCAAAGGGGAAGAAGGGATTAGGCACAGAAGCGGGACTTAAGAAGGCTTTGCAAGATGGTGAGGTTCTATGATCATAAGTGCCTGTTTCCTAGATCTTTTGTTGAAAAGCCTATGTCACGTGGAGGGCTCTGGTCTTTGAAAGAATTTGAAATCAGAGTGTAAAAGTGGAAAGATCACTGATGGTGATATGAATGTAGGGATATCTGTTCTTAGCTCAAAATATCTGTAGCATGGCTGGCCAGATGCTCAGGGGTTAAAGCATTTGCCTGGCAAGCAAAGGGACCAGAGTTCAGATCCCCAGATCACACATAAAAATGCTGGGCAGGTTATGGCCGAGGCCTTAATTCTGGCCCTGGAGGATGAAGCCTGGGAAACTCCAGAGCAAAGCAATAAGGAGAGAGAGGAATCCAGGATGACTTCTGATGTCACCTTTGGGCTGTCACAGGCACGCATACTTAGTACCCTTCTGTACACCCCCCACACACACACCCATACTCCCCCACAGGCATTTGTAGCATGAAAGCTGCCCTATTTGCTTTCTTCCCTCTACTTTTTTCTCTCCTTCATTTCCTCCCTCCTTCCTTCAATATTCACCTCCTCTTGCATGATATCATCTGTGGGCACTTAGACAAGAAATCTTTTCTTAAAAGAGGAGAAGCTGTTTTGAAAGGCATGCATATTTTATAGAGCAAAAAAAATAAAAAAGCTGATTACACAATACTTTGTCAACATTTCCATGACAAGCTTTGTTAAGACCTACACAGTGAGATGCTAAAAATGATTTTAAGTTAAAAAAAAAAAAACTTTCAGTGGTTTTTTTCCTTAACTGTCATTGCCAATTTGTAACTTGTGCAGATTTTGCAAAAGAGGAAATGAAGTGGGCGAGATGCCAGCTCGTTGGCTTCATCAATTTCATTTCTGTATTCGCTACCGTTCCTCCTTTATCTTGGAATCTTGTTTTCTTGTCACGGGAAGGATGTGAACTCAGATTCCCAGTGCCAAGCTGGCTGGTTCCGCTTGCTGATACACGGCCCCTCTCTTCTCACTATCCCCTCTGCAGGAAATTTTGGAAACCTGATTGATGGAGGGTCCCACCACGGGAGCAAGAAGAAATCAGCCGAGATGGCTGAGGCAGACGCCCCTCTGCTGCAGGCCGGAGATGGCGATGTGACTCAGGACGCCGCCATTTCCATGGCTTCCACCACGCAGCCAGAGAAGCCTCTGGTGACAGAAGGGAACAGGTAGAGCCACGGCGAGTGGAATCTGCAGAGGTTTCTGAAGGTGGTGGGGTCTTGCTAGTCCAATGTGACTTACCATTGCAGGAGATCAGGCCATCATGGTTGAGAAGGCATGGCAGCCGGCCTGTGATGCAGCCGGCACTTGCATAGTCCCTCAGGAAGTAAGAGAGTGCACAGGAGATGGGGGCCAGGCTATACAACCTCAGGGCCAGCGACAGTGACCCGCCCCCGAGAGCAAGGTCAGCTCCCAAAAGTTTCACAACTTTCTTCAGCAGCACCACCAAGTGGTGACCAAGCGTTCAAACGTGTGAGACGATTGGGTTCATTTTCACCTTCAAACCCCAACAGGCCATTAGCATCTTTGGACAAAGAGGAGAAAGAAGAAGAAAAGTGAAGAGGAGGGGGAGGAGAAAGGAAGAAGAGGAGGAGAAATGGGGGAGGAGGAATAAGAGAAAGAAACCTACCAAACACAGCCTACCTAGTTTGGATCTTCTTCAATACGTCTCTAAACCAGCGGACCAATAGCATCATTCATCACCTGCCGTGTCTTTCAGGAGTTCTTTTGTGGATTTCTAGTTTAGTTCTTGTAGGGTCCAGCCTACCTCCGGCCACGCGCTGCCTCTGGCAGTCCTGGGTGTCTCTGTTGTTTGCGGCTCCTGGGTGTTCAGACACACTCTCCCCTCATCTGCAATAATTCTCCTCCTCCAGCTTCTATCTCCTTTGTTCTTTAGATTTCCTTGCTCGATCTCCAGTCTAGTTGAAACTTCTGTGCTTATCTTCAACAGCACGAATCACACTAGACCAAGAGAAACCCTCTTGCCCTCGTTTGCCCTTCTTCCCTGTAAGACTGAGTGTTTTGAGTGCAGGGACCCTGGTGTGGCCTTTTCGATGTTCCTTTCCAGTCAGTCTCCCTCCCACTCCCATGTCCTTGTCCACGTGTGTATCTCATCCAGAATGTCTGTGTCGGCAGGAGCCTGGGCACTTGCTATGCCACGGATGGCATACTGGTGGGTAAACTGTCAAGTGAAGAGACTCCCCCTCTTCTGTCCAGCACCAGTCCCAAGTCATCACTCGGGGTAAAGCCTTATTTCCTGGGATCGTCTCTCCTCCACGTGAAATGTTGATAGAGCAGTTATTGTGGAGGTCTAGTGGAAGTAGACGTTACTACTCTGTGCTCTTGGGTACGACTGCCCTGAGGTGGACAAAGCTATTGTCTGGCAGAACTTCTCCCCCCTCCCCTTATGCTCCTATATTCTTGCCGTCCCGTCTTCCACAAATCTGCTCACCTCTGTACCTGGCACACAGTAGGAGCTCAGAAATGTGTGCTGAATGTGCTAATTGTGACTGAACTGGACACAGGGTACTATATGGAAGCAGAGAGAAGGGAAGAGTGACAAGGGAGGAGGTAAAGAATTGGAAAAAGTCATAGAAAAAGGTGACATCTAAGGGACAAGAAGGAACTTAAGAGTAAAACTTAAGAGTAGAGTGTCTGGGGCAAAATGTGGTGAAACAAAATAATCTAAGTTTGCCCTCTCATTTTTGAGTATCCTCTACATTTTCTAGTCTCAGTCTGTCTTCTGTGGCTCACCTTCTTGATGGATGGATGTTCTTTCTACCTCTCTAGCAGCCATCCATTGGTTTTCCATCCTACCTTACATATACCCTAGAAAGAACTCTAAATTCTGCAGCGTTTTTATCTCCAACTGCAAACATGAAGATGGAAGGAAGAATCCTACACTGTTCAACAACTTGGAAAGACTTTCTGAGGTGACTCAGAGGGAGTCTGAGCATCCTCCAAACATTTTCTTCCTAGCCCAGCGTTAACTGTTGATGGGATTTTGGGGACTATCTATGGAAAGGGTTTAGAAGCAGCTGAGTGGTTTCAAGACATCTGTATAATGGACTCCATATTTGTGATGGCCAGGTGGTTACAGGAGAATTATGCTAGAATTTTTTTTGGCATAGTTGGGCTTTTTTAATATTTGTCAGTCTCTAGTATTAAGACTGTATCCATACAGTGGCAAGCCAGAGTAGCAGGAGCTGGACTGAAAGATTTTTAAAAATCTATAGTAGAGCCTTCTCTGCATATACATGCACCCCCAGACACAACCATTCATGTGCACACATAGACACGAAAACACACAACTTACACCTCTTGACGCTAGTAAAATTCCCCATGCATGTGTTTTGCAAAGTATATACATTTACATATAATTTTTGTGCATAGTCAGAGGTCAGGAGTGATATGGAAGCAGAAAGAATCTGATGATGGCTCAATATTACAGGATTCCAGGCCTATCCTTGCTCCAAGTCACAGGCCGGCCCCATGCTGGGGAAGCCATTCAGACCAGCACTCTCCTTTCCCACAGGCAGCCAGTTTCTTCCCATCTATTGCTTTCAGTTTGTATCACGGTTTCCCCAAGAAACATCAGTCACGTGGTTATCACAGCCCTAGTAAGACCAAGATCACCCCCCACGCACCGGCAACATTAGGAAAAGATACAGTCCAGTAGTCCAAGATGAAGAAACCTTGGGACAAAGTTCAGTATGGAGGGAGCTTATGCTAGATGCAGGATTCTCATGCAAGGATTTTAATAGATAAAATAGGGAGCAATGTGACAACCTTTTGTCTTTGTTTTTGTTAGTCTCTTGTAATGACTCCTACCATTACTGCAAGAACCTATTAGGCTTACTTTTCTAAATGGACACCTGCTGGTTCATTTTCCAGAGCAGGACAGGGGGCCCCTTTGCTAATTCTATTGTCTGCTTCAGATGAAACTCAAGTTGGAAAGCTAAAAAGAACAACCGTCAGTTCCTCTAAGCTGAAGGTCTCTTTGTCATTTATTGAAATGGAAACAAAGTTTTTCTCTCTCTCTCTTTTACACACACACACACACACACACACACACACACACACACACAACCACACATGTATTTCTATAAACATTTCAGCACCACTTGTCACTCAATCACAAGCATTTTGCTTCTGTCATCCTTATATCATTCTCTTCCTACAGTCCCAGGTGTTTATGAGAAATTTATAAGGGACTGTGAAAGACCTAAACATAGAAATAGCTGTCAGGAAAAGCCAACAAGCCAAAATGCAGAAAATAAGTCACTGCTTGTCCCTGAACAGAGCATTTAAGCCACCCCCACTGATACCTCAAGGCTCAGGGAATACTGCAGAACAGGGGGTAGTAAGATTGTAAGAGTCTGATGAAGGGATAGTGGTGGGTCACACACTATCTCCTGGATAGGACATGCTTGATTTCATGGTATATGTGTATACTTTCGGAAGAACTGCACACATCTCACTAAAAAAGGGGAAAGATCTCAAGAAGCTCCATGCCACCTCAAGAGACCGATGAGGGCCAATGGAGAAGAAAAGGAAGATGCTGTCTCAATGGTACCCACCGATCTACAACACTTGCTGCAGCGTGAAGCGTGTCAGGCCTATGACATCAAAGACACACTAGATAAAACACAGAGGGCCACACAAGTGAAAAGACAAGAATAGGAGGGAGTTTGACAGTGGAGATGAAGGGTTGAAGAGGAAAAGGAGGGGGAATGGAATTGGGGATTAACTGTTGAAAATATCATAAATTCGCTACATTCATGCATTCAACATTAAATGAAGAAAAGAAATAGTTATCAGTACTCAAGATGTCAACAGTTCACTCTACCTTTTACTTGCCCCACAATTTTTGCCTTGGGAATTAAATCTACATATTAGTTACATCTTTTCTGTCTTTGATTTCATTCTGATAGCTCTTTTTATCTGCACACCGTAATACTCACCTGTTACCTTTACAGATTCCCTGCAGCTGCATCTCTTTTTGTTTTAGTTACTTCACTGTACTTGTTCTTTCTTAGCCAAACAAGTCACCTGCTTTATTAGCACCAGTACCTAGCGGAAATAAATATGGATAGGTGGTGGGTGGATGGGTAGATAGGTGGATAGATGGGTGGGTAGGTGGATAGAGGGATGGATGGGTGGGTAAGTGAATGATGGATTGATGGGTGGATGAATGGATGAGTAGATGGGTGGGTAAACGTATGATGATACCAAGCCACAGAATGCTGAACTTTAGATTTACTCTCATTAGTGGTATTTATTATTTTACATTTCTCCAGAAATTTCATTCACATCTGTTATCTCAATGGATCAGTCTAATGTGCCTGGAATAAACATACTTTTACAAAGTTAATTATCACACCTTTTTTCTCTTTGAAGAAGGCTTACCTGGAATATTCTATTTACTGACAATCAATTCTAAGCTTTTCCCCGGATCTACTGATAACTATTTCTTGTTTCACTTTTGAGACAGGGTCTCATGAGCCCAGACTGGCTTCAAACTCATCATATAGTTGAGGGTGCTTGGCCTCCTCCTAACACTGCTTCCAGGTACTGAGATTGCAGGGGAGTAGAACCATGGCTGGCTTGCCGGCAGCTGTCGATTCCCCTCATTGTAACCCTGTAACGTCCTCTCACTTATTATTCACAGGGCTCCAGTTATGTAAATATTTTCCTCATCACTCCTTCTCACCTCTACAAATCATATAAAACATGAACAAATGGCTGTAATTGTCTGAAAAACTCTGGTTATCAACTGACTTCCAGACCTAATGTTTCTTCACAGGAATTACAACTATTTGCCGTTTGAGGCCAAGAAGCCCTGTGTTTCCTTTGTCAGTACCTGGGGAGATCAGATTTTCAGGCTACATTGGTCCAACATGCTGGAGAAAATGGCAGACCTCCTGGTGAGTGACTTCAATTGGGAGCACCCAATGTATCCACCCAGCAGAAGGTCTTGGTCCTGGCTCCCACCACTAGGACCCAGAAGAATGACATTCCCTTTTTCAGGATCTCTAGACTTCAAGTCAAACTATCCAAATTTAAATCCCATCTCTGCTTCTTTGTTACGGGACTTAGCAATGGATTGATTCCTTAATCTCTAAAAGACAGGAGGTTAAAGACATTACCACAAAATCAATCGATCCTGTCTTCAGCTTGTCTCTCTCTCCCACTCGTACATTTTTTTCCATTCCACAGAGCTCATGGGGCAGAGACATCCTGTACTCACTGTTCATGGGTGTCACCGTATGAGTCTTGTCTTAATCCTAGTAGATCCTGCACTAGGAAAAGAGCATATTTATACCTCCTCTTTGGTCTATGATCCTGACTGGGTAAAACAAAGTACTATTGCTAGCTGTGGTATTACAGACATCCATCCATCTATCCATCCATCCTTCCATCCATCCATCCATCCTTCCATCCATCCATCTATCCATCCATCCATCCATCCATCCTTCCATCCATCCATCCATCCATCCATCCATCTTTCCATCCATCCATCCATCCATCCATCCATCATGGAGCAGGCAGGAAGTCCTAGGCTGGGGTTAGCGATGGGGGGTGTGTGTGAAGGCTAAAGACTCTTTGTAAGACTGCCTCTTTGGATAGAATATAGTTTATTGCTAAGAGTAGTGACAAAACAAATCAGAATTTCCCCTAGAGGCCATAAAGTCTTTACTCCTTCTTTCTCTTTTTTAATTTAATGTTTATTCTTTTAGAGTGAATATATATTTTAGAGTGAATATATCTATGAATATAGTGGATTTATGGTATTTTCACATCTTAATCCCCAATCTTATTTCCACCTCCTCTTCCCATTGTAACCCTTATTTTTCCCTATCAGTATCTCTCCTACTTTTATGTCTTTTCACACGCGTGACTCACTGGGTTTCATCTGGGTTGCTTTGATGGCATGTGCCTGAGCACTTTGCTAGAATATGAATCACAATCAGCAAATAGGTATACCATTGAAGAAATTGCCTTCTCTTCCCCCATTCAACATTAACCCTCAAAAGTCTCTCCAGAGGGCATGGAATCTCTGGAGATGTTTCCCTCCCGTGGTAAAATGTTAAGAGGCCAAATCCTACACAGGTCTTGTGTACACATAGCTGCAGTAAACTCATGGATACAACAGCCTGTCTGAAGATACGGTTAGTGCTTATTTCTAATTCCTCTGTCAGTGTTAGTCATAGCTGGCATAATTGACACTCGCATCCTTATGGTGATGGTGCAGGTGAGTCCTATTATCACTGTGCCCTTTTTTTACAAATGAGGAAACTAGGCATAATACAGTTAGTTTACTGAAGTGGTTGAGGTTAGATTTGAACTCAGGTACCATGACCCAGAGCCCAAATCCTTAGCTACTCCATAGTGATGCTGTTCATATAGTGAAGGATAGAAGGAAGAGAACATATATCCTTAGGTACCAGACCTTGGCAGGGTAGGAAAAGGAAGTTTTGTAAGTCCTAGCAAAGCAGTAACAACATGAGCATTTTTCTTTGGGGCCCATTTTTCTCTAAGCTGTTGAGTGGAACAGGGAATTTAAAACCCAGAGGAGAAGAGCTGTTACTAATATGTAACCACATAGTCGCTTACCACATACAACTTTCCATGTTCCCTGAACAACAAAGCAAAACCAAACAAAAAATCCTGATGTATTCAGAAGAATAAAAGCCCTTTAATTTCAGCAGAATTATGTTACTGTGTAGCAGCTGACTTAAACATTACTTCAAAGTGAATTATTTTTAACATCCTAAATCATGAGCTATTTCTCATGGTATCAGGTTTTCCACATAAGTGATAGTTGACCAGGGAATGGATCTGGGGCATAAACAATGACCATGAGCAATGCAGAGATGGTGGACATCTGGATCAGATCGGAAGGAAAGGAGGGCTGAGAACTGGAATGTAGCAGCATTTCCAGACCAAGCATAAGACAACAAGGGACCTCTCCCTTCATCTCCAGAATCACCACAAAATAGGCAAATATTATTTCTGGAATGTTCTAGTCAGCCTTTACGCTGGTCTCACCTCCTCATCCTGTGGTTTGCTTTCAGGAAGAAAGCATAGAAGATGTGAAAGAGTTGATCAAGATTTCAGAGGAGGCACCAGAGGAGAAGATGAAGACAGCGCTGGACGACTTCCTCAGTCAAAGCAGGTAGCAGGGGTCTGCAGAGCCCAGCAAAGATGGCGTCTTAGTTTCTTCTCCTGTGCTGTTGCAAAATGCTCTGACAAAGCAAGCCAAGGCTTTATCCTGGCTCACATTCTGAGGGTATAGTCCATCACAGCAGGGAAATCAGAGCAGCAGGCACTGGAAGCAGCTGGTCACGTGATGTCTGCAGGCACGAAGCAGACAGCAACGGAGCTTGCTGCTGCTTGGGTCCCGTTCTACACACGGGGGCAAACTAGGGTCCAGACGGGGATGGTGCTGCCCACAGTGGGTGGGTCAGTTAGTGTAACTAGGATTATTTCTCACAGGCATGCACAGAGGCTAAATAACCCCTCACAGGTGTGCCTGGGAAATCCGTCTCTTAGGTGATTCTACCTCCTGTCTAGTTGACAACACTCCATTACAACCCCACCCCTGGTCCATTTGAAATTTAAAGGCTTTTAAGCCATAACTTTCTACCTTTTGTCCTCATGGGCTTATGGCTGTTGTGTAATGTAAAATGCATTCATTTCAACAATAAAATTCCTGTAGCTAATAATTCCAATGCTTCAAAACTCAAGTCTCTTAACTCTGAACTTGAATAATATCAAAAATATGTTGCACATACTTCTAGCATATTCCATGCCTACTCCAAAAAGGAAGCATGGGGAATAGGAAAGAATGATTGGACCAAAGCAAGATCAAATCCTACAGCTGTGTGAACAACATCTGGGGCTCATAATATGACCAGCTAGGATTTGGAAGGCTTAAGCTGCCCCGTCTCTCTAGCTCTACTGCCTGAAGCACATAGAGATTCTCTCTTAGATCAATTCTACTCTGTGCCTTGGGCTTTCCTCAGTCCCATATAATGCATATTTGTGTGTATATATGCATGCATACATTTACTCTACAACTTTACTTTCCAGAAAGAAAAGATTCATTCTTCTTTTTGAATGTTTTTTGTGCCTTTGTACAACATCCAAACACATACTTATAAAATACTTTATTTCTTCACAAGTGATTTTAATTATTTGTCCAGCAGGTTGCTTTTTCACTCAATAATACACTGCAGGCATCCTTCTACATGCATGTAATGTGATAGTGATATAGGTAATTTGTCCCTAAAGATATTGAAGTTCAATTTATTTGCTACCACAGGAAAAATACTTGTGTAAACATATTCTTGCAAAATCTTTTAATTGTGTCTGAAGGATAAGCATTCTAGTGTAATTTTAAAATCAAATTGTGCATGTTTAAAGTTAGTAATTGCCTACCAAGCAGTCTGTAAGATGTAACAAGTTGCTCACTTTCTTACATTCTCCTACTCTATCCCATACCTTTAACAACTCTGAATAGTATGCATTCTATAAGTGAAATAGCATTGACTTTTAATATTTTACAATTATCCATTTATCACAATAGGAATATTTATGTGTTTTAAACTTCCGTTCATATAATATTGGTTAAATAACTTTGATGCTGGCATGTAAAAAAAATAAAGCTGCATTATATGTGTTCATTGGGAAGATACCCAGCTCATACTATCCAAATTAAAAAAAGATGCAAAGTATTACTATATTAACTTTATGCTTGCACATAAGAGAAATATATATATATATACACACATATATTTAGAATGATATTCCAGGTACAGTTACTCATGATTATCTCTAGAGATTGCCACAAAATCTCCCACATGTTCCATGTGGGAGCTCAACATGTCATAGCTTCTGTACTGATTTCAATTTGCATTTGGATTAGCATTAGCTTAACTTTGTCAAGCTTTTTTGCCCATTTCCGTTTATTTTTAATTGCATTTATAGCCTTTGTTATTTTCTTATTTAACCCATTTTAACTTCATCTCCAGAAATGTCACACTACTGCGCAAAGTGGGGACATAACTCAACTTAGTATTAAGTCTAAAATATGTGTTTCATGTGTAACTTTTCATTATTTTTACTTATTTACTCTGTGTGTGTGTGTGTGTGTGTGTGAGAGAGAGAGAGAGAGAGAGAGAGAGAGAGAGAGAGAGAGAGAGAGAGAGAGGGCACTGCATGTCCCTGTCACAAGAGTGACTTTAGGAATCATCCTGGATTGCTTCTACCTCCTTTTTGCTTCACTCTGGGATTTCCCAGACTCTGCCCACCAGAGTCTGAAATATAGGTCACGGCTACTTCTGCCTGGCATTTTTAACATGAACCTTGCTTATGAGGCAGAATCTTAATCCCTGAACCATCTTTCCAGCCCCACATGTAACTTTTCAGAAAGCTCTCGGTGTGTTTTAAATTGCAAGACCTAGGGCAACGTATTATTTCATATGGTTTTGTTATGAATTCTGACAGTAGGTGCCATGCATGCATGCTGAAGAAAGTGAAATGCCATTTGTTCTCCACAGCTAATAATATGTCCAGGCATCGTTTCTAATTCCCATTTTTATCTCTTACAAAAGTTAGAGTATTATCGCTTAATCCTAAATTAAAAAGCTTGGTTCTGCAGCTCCACTGACTTTCTTTTGTATTGCAGAGAGATTTGCAAATCTTTGGAATCATCAATGGATTTTTACCCTAAGCGAGCTGCCAATGTTTGTTCTTCTCTTCCAGTGCCTTTATCTCTGAAGCAGAAAAGAAGCCCAAGATGTTGAACCAAACCACCTTAGATAAGAAACGACTCACGCTCTGTTTGCAGGAGCTGGTATGGGAAAATCTATTTATACTTTCGACAAAATTAAAGTGAGTTCTTTAAAAAGGAACCTCATAGGTGACACATAAGTCACAGGCCAGACCAGGATAAGGTTTAAAGAGCATGTTTTTGTGTGATGCAGAGACTATTGAGAAGGTGCGTGTTGGGGAGGAACGGAACGACTATGTCTGTTGAGTTTCCCCAGGAAGCAAGTCCACCAGTGCTGGCCCCAACATGGAAGGCGTTTCCCCTGCTTTCTTCTTTTTTGCATTTGCATTTTGCTAAAAGCAATTAGATGCTTTCATAGGGCTGTCTCTCTTGGCAACCAAGAGACCCAAAGAAACAGCTATTCTCTCATTGCTTCTTCCATTGAGTAGTGTGTTAGCAATCACTAATCTTCCTGAGAACAGGGTAGCCGTTGAAGGCCCTGTATGTCCTCAGACCAGCACAGGCTTATAGATGCATCCGCAGATGCCCCTTCCTTGTAAGGTGTGTAATGACTGGGAAATGCCAGACTAAGTCATACCCCGGACTGTCTTACCTTGAAACTAACCTCAGCGATGGTGCCGAGGGACATGGGTGTGACACCAGACAGTTCTGCAAAGAAAACTCATCCAGTGTTTGACATTTCGGGGACATTTTAAAGATATGAATGGGGTTCGGAAAAAGAGCAAATGATATTTTTAAAGGTCACAGCTAGTTAATTAAAGTCCAGAGACTAAAGTACAGGAAATCTGACTCCTTTCCTTCTTCTTTCAATCCTTCCTCTCTGCCATCCAGGGTGTTTAAGGCAGCTGGCTTCCTTTACTTACAAGATCTTTGTGCCTGGCTCTCCCTCTGAGTCTCTGACCAAGGTGAACCGTCTGCGGCTCTGGACGAGGTGCTCCCTCTGCTGCTTGTCCTCTGCAGATTCTGTCTGCTCCGCTCACCCTCCTACAATCCTGGGGCTGAACATGCCCACAATGTCACTAGCTTGATAGGGTCCGGTATTAGTTACTTCTCTCCTTGCTGTGACCAAATACTTGACAAAAAAGCAACCTGTGGATGGGAGGACTTACTTGGGCTCATAACTTGAGAGACCATTGTTCACTTGTGGAGAGGAAGGGGTGGTGGAGTCGATGGCTGCAGCAGTATGTGAATGGGGTCATCGCATGGCAGCAGACCAGGATGCAGAGAGAGAAGGGAGGACTTGACTGGCTTTCTCTTGCTTTCTCTTTTTATGCAGTCTGGGATCCCAGCCCGTGGGATGGTGGTATTCACTTTCAGGGAGGGTCTTCTTTCCTCAGTTAAACCTCTCTAGACTTAAAAGGGTGTCTGGGCTAGAGAGATGGCTCAGGGTTAAGATTCTGCCTCACGAGCAGAAGATCCTGAATGTGGATCCCAGGTCCCATTAAAAAATGCCAGGTGGAAATGGCGGGGGTCTGAACTTCCAGTCCTGGTGGTCAGAACCTGGGAAATCCCAGAGTGAAGCAAGAAGAAGGTAGAAGCAATCCAGGATGATTCTTGAAGTCACCCTTGGTCCTCTACAGGGACACATGTGCCCTTTGATACACACACACACACACACACACACACACACACACACACACACTAAAAAAGTGTGTCTTAATGCCCTAAGTATTAATGCCTTAAGCGTTTCTTTAAAAAAAATTATTTTTTAACCTGTGTGTGCACATTTGTGTGTGTGTGCAGCATGGCACGCTTGTGGAGGTCAGGGGACAACTTGTAGGGGTCTGTCTGTTCTCTCCTTCCTCTATGTGGACTCTGGGGATCGAACTCAGGTTGCCATGCTTGAGAGCAAGCGCCTTTACCCACTGACACATCTCCCTGGTCACTAGGTGTTTCTATTTCAGTGACCCATCACATGACCCATATCCCTCTCATGTCTAGATCCTGGCTTCTAAAAGGGAAATCTCAAATGTTTGTCTTCCATCACTACCTACTCACTCTCTCCCACCAACCCACCCCTCATCTAGCTTTGTTCTGCAACCTATATTGGCATGATCAGGTACTACAGATTGCTCCCACATGAAACCAAGGGTCAGTGTCGACTCTTCATCCCCCACCGTAAGCAGTCAGTACCCCCCTATGTCCTGTTGATTCTTCCCTTTAAACATTCTAGAACTTACTCCATTTCTTCATCCCCAGAATCACTTCCTGGACTGGGCTTCTTAGCGTCTCTGGCTTGGATTTTGCAGTTGAGTTCTATAAGTTTCTATAGCAAAGTCTGACTAGATCACTTGTGCTTAAGAAATCATTGAACTCTCAGTCAGAGTCATAGGATAAATTCCTTTTGCATGATATACAGAATTGTTCCAGCTCTTTTGGACTCTCTCAGATTATGTATCTATCTCCATATGCAATTGTTCCATCTTTCTGGGTTGTTGTTTCTTATGCACTGCTA
Organism: Typhlomys cinereus; assembly: GCA_023101885.1. NCBI lineage: Eukaryota > Metazoa > Chordata > Mammalia > Rodentia > Platacanthomyidae > Typhlomys > Typhlomys cinereus. Next base: position 151,955 of record JALPQD010000472.1, on the reverse strand, counting down.
TTCATTTTTTTATGACTAAATTCAGATATCAGATATGCCACAGGAAGCCTGACTTTTCCTTGACCCCATGATGCTTTGCACATTATTTCTACATGTTGCTGTCACTTAACATAAAGCTTCAAGGCCTCAGGAAAGGAAGCCTTATGGTTAATTGCAGTCCCAGACTTTGGCTCCCAGCACAGTGCCTGGTAGACAGTAGGTGTTCATTCCTCCAGTTAGCATCGCTAGAAGTTTTCCTGTGTGACAGACACCCAGCAAGGTCCTGGGAACACAAAGCTGAAGTGCTTGGTGTTTGTCCTTGAGGAACCTGTAGGTTGACTGCTTCATTTACTTAAACATGACTTCACCACCTCTGTGTGGCAGCAATGTCCTGCACTCACTTCTCTGTGACTGTGTCTCTGCTAGACAATGATAACATAAGGTAAAAGCCAGACAGAGGTTCCTGTTCCAGGAGAAGTTTGCCTTGCAATGGAGAAGACAGAACACAGAGACGTGAACAACAAGCACATAAAAATGATCGTGGGTTTTCCAGTTCCATCCATTTACCAGCAAATTTCATAACTTCATTTGTCTTGATGGCTGAATAGTATTCCATTGTGTATATATACTACATTTTCATTCCCCATTCCTCTGTTGATGGGCATGTACGCTGACTTCGTTTTCTTGCTATTGTGAATAGAGCTACAATGAACATAAATAACGTAAGTGTTTCTGTAGTAAGATGTAATCTTCTGGGAGTATTCCCAAAAGTGATAAAGCTGGTCATATGGTAGTTCCACTTTTAGCTTTCTGAGGAGTCTCCATACTGATTTCCAAAGTGGCTGTACCAGTTTATAATTCTGCCAGCAATGAGGGGGACAACAGATGGAGAGATATGAAGAATTTCCAAAAAGGACATATGGAAATAAGAAAGGAAGGTCCGAAAGTGGAAAGAAAGTATCCACAGACCGACCTCAGTTCTTCCTTCCTACCAGAAAAACCCAAGGCCGGCACTGTACGGAGTTCGGACCCAATCTATGGTCAATCATCCTCCTCTTACCTTCTCCCTCCCCCCCTCCCTCCCTTCCTTCCTCCTTCCTCCTCCTCCCTCCCTCCTTCTCCTCCCTCCTTCTCCTTCCTTCCCTCCCTCCTCCTCCTTCCCTTCCTTCCTTCCGTCTTTCCTTCCTTCCTTCTTTCCTTCCTTGCTCCCTCCCTCTCTCCCTCCCTCCCTTCCTCCCTCCCTTCCTGAGTTTTCTTAGTAGCACAGGATGATCTTGGATTTCTGATCCTCCTATCTCTATCTCCTGAGTGCTAGAATTACCACCTCACCAACTAATAAAATTAGTACTCTGTCATGTCAGTCTCACTAGGGACTCTCAGATGATGCCTGATTGGTTTGGAAGCACACTCCATGGGGGTGACATGCATTCTGGGCTGAACTGGGAATCAGACCAAGCTCGGCAGCTAGGCAATGAACAATTCTTTTCTTGACTTAAAAATGGATAGAATGGTACCCTCTCATAGGGTCACTAAGAGGAATAATGAAGATTTATGTAGAGGTTAGAGTGCTGCTTGACACAGAGTGACTCGGTACATTTTAGTTACCATTGGGATAGTTGTTATTCAATACAGAAAGCCCAGTTCACTTACAGTCTTGCAAAGCCACATGCCCTTGACAAACTTCCGCTCTTCTGGGCCTTAGCCTGTCATCTGTCTATCAAAGGAGAGATGGTTCTCGCTTCCTCCATGTTCCTATGAGATGCCTATTAAATGGGCACTATGCACAGTGTTAGACCCAGAAATAAAAATGGGGCAGTGTTTGTTGCTCAGACTTCTAGAAAGATCTATACTAGCTCTTGTCTTTTTTTGTTTTTTAGAAGGCAATGGCCAAGGAGGCCGAAGGGATCATCCAACAGCAGAAGAAAAAGTTATCTCTGGATGAAATGATCTGTGAAGCTCAAAACTTTGTAGAGAAAATCCGCTTTCTTGTGGATGAGGTAATCAACTCCATGCAAAACTCACTGGGAGGATTAGAGAGAAATCCTCCTAGGAGGGTAGATGAGCTGAGTTGAACTTTTCGCTTAGGGATGGGAAAAAAGATTCTTAACCCAAACACATTTGCCTGTATTGGTGAGTGTTGGCAAAATAAAAACCACGCTCTGTAATGAACTCCAGAGAAGTCAAAATAAGTACTTTGATGACTGGAACTCTCATCAGTTTTCAACTGTAAGAAAATATAAACTCATGTCCAGTAAGACCAGACATCTCATCTTTAAAGTTACTTAGGAACAGTGCTTTCTAGTGTCTTCTAGAATGATCTTTACAGCGGCCTTGTGTTTGTCTTTATCAAATGTTGAGGTTTTCTTGAAGCCTGCAACTAGGGAGATAGTTCTTAAATGGGGTTTTGTGGGCATTGGACAATGGTATAGATTAATGGCTTCTATGGTTCTTTCAAGTGATATTTCTCTCTCAGATCAGTTGTTTCCTGAAGGCACTTTAAGCAGTGAGGCAAGTAATTTAAGCAATAGATGTAGGAATGTTTCTAAAGACCCAGGATGTCTGAACTAGGCATTGAGTCTTTCTGTCTGTCTTTGGTCCTATATCCAAGAGAAAGGGCAGATGTCTGTTTTGGTACCAATGAATGTATTTAGGTGAGCAAGACAGCGCATCTGATTCCAACGCAAGAGTATCAAAGCCTACTTAGCATCCGCTTCCTATTTGTTTTGGTAATTGCACTGAAATGTACATTTTAGACATGCAATAATGGGAATGTGATATGGAAGACTTCAGTTCCTGTGCTGAATAGCTCAGTTATAAAGTCTAAATTTCTGAGCAATATAGCAATGTTTCTCTGGGAAAAAACCCCACCTGAAACCGAAGTTGGACATTTGACAATTGCATCTTAAGAGCAATGTTCCTGCAGAGCTGCTTTCTCACTCTTAAAAGCAAGTGGAAAGCCACTCAAAGCCATTAGTGTATTTTCATTTTTATCTTTTCATTTGGTTATTCTGGAAATGATATTTGGTTCTGGAACAGCCTAATCCTTTGACGTGAAATCAATTTATGCATTGGAAAAGCATCTAAAGAAAACTGTAGGAAGCACAGGCTCTGCAGGTGGAGACAAACAGGTCACCAATGCCCCGTCCAGAGAGCACCAGGTGCCGCACTGGCATGTGGAAGAACTCCTGACTGGGCCAAGACTTTATCTGCTCAAGGAAGTGGCACTTCATTTCTTGATGGCACAGATGTTTAACAGGGCTTAAGGCACGGCACTTGCTTTCAGAAACGGGCCTCTCTCAGGATAGGTGAACTCTAGAAACACAATCTCCAAAGGCCAACTCGTCCACTCCCATTCCTTCTACCCTGCAGCCCCAGCACACTATTCCGGACGTCTTCATTTGGATGCTCAGCAACAATAAGAGAGTGGCATATGCCCGCATCTCCGCCAAAGACCTGCTCTACGCCCCCATCGGAGAACAGATGGGCAAGTACTGCGGGAAGATCAAAACTCACTTCCTCAAAGTAAGTCTGCATTACGTTTCGGGAAAAGGAGAGACGCTCCTATTGGTCCTGGGCAACTCTGAATTTCTAGCAATGTGTGCTCATGTTTGATTCGTGCGGATTCGTGCCTCTGGAAACACAAGGGCTGCTGGCATGTTTTGCTTCTTTCAGTCCAAATTACAATACTTTAGTTCACCCCGCATGGAATCCTCCTAATTGTGATGTCTTCAGACGCATGTAAATTTCTCTTTTAATCTGATGGCTATCCCTCAAGACTATGTTTCTACTACTTTGGTTACTAGCAAGAGTGAACATTTTTTTCTTTTAATCTCTCATGGCTATTTGTCATGTATAATTTGCACATGGCATCTTTTTATATGAGTTCATCTACATTTTTTAAAATGAGTCTCATCAATATATATATTTAGCATGTGTTAACTAAAAAAAAAAAACAACAACAAAATTGAATCCTAGCCTGGTGGCGAAGCTTATGGTTTCAGATATTTGGGAGAGTGAGGCAGGAAGATTTCAAGTTCAATGCCAGCCTGGGCTGCTGAGTGCGATCAAAGTCAGCCTGGGCTACAGAGTGAGTTCAGGGCCAGCATTAGCAGTTTAGTAAGACCCTGTCTTAACGATAAAAAGAAAAATAATGGAAGGACATGGCATGTAACTCAGTGATAGAGAACTTGCCTGGTCTACATAAAGCCCTAGATTCAAGCCCCAGGACTGAAGAGGGAAAAAAAAAAGAAAAAAAAAAAAAAAAGGAAGGAAGAAAGGAAGGAAGGAAAGGAAAGAGAAAGAAAGAAAGAAAGAAAGAGAAACAAGCAAGCAAACAAAGAGAAAGAAAGAAGAAAAAAGAAAAGAAAACAAAAGAAAAAAGAAAAGAAAGAAAAAATTATAAGGAAAACATGAACACGTGCTGGAGATGTGTTAGTTAGGCCACTGAGCTACATCTGTAGCCCAAATAACATTGTCTGAAAAATATATGTAATTGTCTTATCAACTGGGAGCCCCTAATACTCTTCACAACGTCAGGTCCCCAGCTGATATGAGTGGGTCCTTACAGACATAATCTATACACTTTTTATCTCCCTTACAAAGAAATTTCTATCCCTGCAAGTAAAATAGCAAATGTCAGGAAAAAGTGCCCTGAAGCTTCAAATTCTTCAGTGACGGGCCACAAGAATGGAATTCTGCTGAGTAACCATCTCGGCTGGCGGCACATTGCCCCGCCAGCATTGGTTCTGGTTTCTGGCTGTAACATAATTATTCTGATGCAGCCCCAGAGAAAGGGCAAGAAGACTCAAAGTCATTCCACATGGGGACAGGGGACAGGCCAGCATTGCCTAGCTAGGGACAGATTTGATAGCCCGAGAGAGTGCTTTCAGAGTGGGATTGCAATTAGGCATGGAAGAAGAGGGGAGAGGATGGTGGGGGGGGGGGCATTGAAAGGGGGAAGAAAGGGGAAGGGAGAAAAGAGGAGAAGAATCAGGATAAGATGGGAGGGAAAGGGAGGGGAGAGAATCTGACTAGCAAAGATTAAGGCCTCCCTCATGAATTTGGGAGGAGACCATGATCCAACTCAGAGCAGAAGCCTGGGGCCAGTATTTACTGGTTGCATGATTGGGTGAGTTGCTTAACATTCTTCATCTTCTGAAGACTAGTCATCCATTTTTCCATCCATTACATAAAGACAGTGGTGAGGTTTCAGTGAATAAACAGAACACATACTTATGTCTTGCCCAGAGTAATCACTTATATCAGCGTTCACAAAATCAAACATCCAACACCCCAGAGCGTGTTATAGTTCAGTCCGTTATTTGTGACTGGGACACTTAGTCTCAGAATTTGTCCAAGTTTGCGTTAGTCTCAGGGCCAACTTGACTAAATTTGGACTTGCTTAAGGAAACAGCTCTGGCATATCTTTAAAAGGAGAGTGACTGGAAAGGGAGGAGAGGAAAGGAAAAGAAAGGAAAGAAGAGGAGAGGGTCGGGGAAGGGAGGGGAAAAAGGAAAGGGGAAGGGAGGAGAATGGAGGGGAGGGAAAGGGAGGTGAAGGGAGGGGAGGGAAGGGAGGGGAAGAAGAGGGGAAGGGAAGAGAAGGGAAGAGAAGAGAAGGCCTGGGAGAGGAAAAGAAGGGAAGAGAGGGGAGGAAAGAGAAGGCAGGAGAAGGGACCCCAGCATACAAAGGCTATTTTCTAAAGGGAAGTTTATGCTGTATCCTTCATTGTTCTATGTGACAACAGATGCTGGACAACTATTGGTGACAGTGTGTCAGTGGACAGCTAGATCAGTAGCTTCTAAGTTCTGTTCCACTTCAGGGGTCTCTGTGGGTGTGGCTGCAGGTACGGCAGGCAGAAGGGCCCAGGAAGCGAGTGTGAGATCCAGTGTGGGGTTATGGTGAAGACGTGGGCCTTGGCATCACATTGAAATTTGTCCAAGTTTGCAAGGGTTACTGCAGTGAAGTTTCATGCACTGACTGACTTCACACCTGTCGTTGCCTTTCATGATTCCGAGGACCAGAAGTCTCAGGTCAAGATGTGGAGAGGAGTCTGCTCCCTCTGAAGGCATCAGGGAGACAGACGTGTTTCAGGACTCGATCCTAACTTCTGGCTAGTGACTTAGATTGTATCTACATGACAGAACATCTAATAGGTTCTTCCCTCGTGTGTCTGTCTCTTCACAGAACATTCTTTTCATGAGTGTTCTCGGTCATGTTGGAGTTTAGGAACCATTCTACCACAGTACAAAGTCAGTTTAACTAATTACTTCTGCCAAGATCATACTTCCAAATAAGGAGGCATTCAGAGTATTAAGATTAAGAACTTCAACATGTTTGGGAGGAATGTATTTCAACTCACAACAGAAGTCTGAGCCAATATGGATATGGCCAATGTTAAACTTCAAAATTTATTCCATTTTTCATCCATTGCATGGAGATGGAATGAATTTAAGTAAGCCAGTGTAAACAGTAAATACTGGCGTTCACACAAATGAACATCCCAGAGAACATTGTTATAATTGAATAGTGTAAACTATCTGAATATAAGTGTCTGAGACAGTGAGTTATTAGTGACTGTGATGCTTAATTTTTACAGTCAGCTTGAGTGGATTTAGAGATACAGTATGGCTGTGAAGGCGTTTCCAGACAGGTTTGACCAAGGAAGACCCTGCCTCAATGCTGGGTGGCTCCATCTTCTAGGTTGGGGTCTCAGACTGAGTTATAAAATGGGGGAAAGGAGGGAAGGCAGTTAAGCAATGGCATTCATCTCCCTACTTCCTTACCATGGATGCCACGTGACCAGCCACCAGCCACTGTGACCAGCCACCAAGCCTTCAATTAATTTCTTAACCCGTGAGCTAAAACAGATCCTGTCTTCCTTAAGATGTTTTCGAATTTGGCCACAGCAATGGGAGAAGTAATTACTTTGGCTCTCTGCTTGTCTCCTTCTGCCATTAATGTAAAATACCTTTTAAATTGTCTCCTGTAAAACTGGAACCAAACAGAAGTAGTTTTTCACCCAAGTCATTCATTTCTCCATCCAAAGAGTGCTATGGAAGCAGGAAGCATTTGTCTTAAAAATAGCAAATCATTTCAAAAAGTCTTATTCTAAAAATACTAGAAATGGTATAAAGTTACTGTTTCCTAAATATTTTGATGTATCCTGACAGTACATAGAATTAGAACAAAGAACAGCTGTCACATAAAGATAGGAAATAGATGTAGCTGAGAGGAGAGAACATCTTGCCCTGAGTTATTCCTCCTGAGTGTTATCTTTATCCATCAGTCTAAAACCTTTGGCTTCCTTCTTGGTTTGTATCTTCCTTTGGCCATCAGGATTGCTTTGGGTATCACTTGTCAGAGCTGATTGGATTCAGTTATTCCTATATTGGGAGGCACTTTAGCAAAACAACTCTGCAGAGCCTGTTCATTCCTGTTTCCATAGTCATCTTTGCATTTAGCTCCCTCCCGTCCATCCTTCTCTTTTCTCGCCCCTGAAATGGTAAGTCTGTAAGACACAAGGGTCGCAGCAGGGAGACCCAGTCTTTCCACATCTGCTACTTGCTCCAGGCTCTTCAGGGGGATTTGGAAGTGGTCAACACACACTGATAGCATTAATGATAGAAATAATACATATTAATATTGCTGCATTTTTCTGGGGTGCCAAGTACTCTTAAGCTTTGAGAGCACCGCTGTGTGTGACAGTCAAAAATTCCTGCCCTTATGAATTGACGTCCTCTCAATTGCTTTTATTACAGCAAGATAACCTCAGACCTATGCTTGTTTGTTTGTGCTCTCTCTACATATTCTCTCTTTCCCACTCATCTCTGAGGCTTGGCCCTTGTGCCTGCTAGCTGAGCTAATGCTTCAGCCCCCTCTCAATAACTGTTTACTTTATTAAACAAGCTTCCAAACTATTTCAGCAATACTTGATTAAAAGAACAATTTATATTATTGCAATTTTGAAAATTATATGTTGTTGGAGAGGTTGCCTTTATGAAAAAAAAATGATGTTACTAAATTTTTTTGAGCTGAATAGTAGCATCCTTCTCCGTAAAGACTCAAATCCCATCTCTTCCATGGATCAGTCAGGGTCCTTCTACGTCCTGGACACAGGATATGTTCCGGCCTTTGCTCATGTTCTTCCTCCTTCTGACAGCTCTCTGAACCAGCCCAACTCCAAGGAACTGACCAAGGCTCAATTAAATATCTATCACCCTCTTATCCCGGGGAGAAGCAGTCCAAGATCCACGGCAGGTGTCTGGCATGGTAGCAAACCATGCAGACGGTATTTTTCTTTCTGTACAGGCAGACCCATGGCAACATTTGATTTGAAGATAACACCACCACCAATAACAAAATAGAATGAGTATAACAGCACAACAAAGTAAGAGTCACAAGCTACTTATTTCTAAAACGTTCTGTTTCATAGTTTTGTGCCATAAGTAAGTAAAACAGAGGAAAGTGAAACAGAAATCAAAGACCCAAGGATAAGGGAACTGCTGCATTTGAATCTTTTAAGATTCACGGACATACTCAAAGGTGCCTCCCTAATCTGTCAGGTGTTTATTAGACCAATCAAGACGATAATCAAAATTAACAGCCACACTATTTATGTAGTCAATGCTAGTTGGCTTCTTGGACACGATGTGTCTCAGTCTCTGCGACGGCAGCCTGGCCCAGTCCCCAGGCCAAGGCTCAGCAGCAATGATAGTAGTGGCTAAACCCAGCTGTGCTTGGAGAACCCACAGAACAAGCTAGAAGCACAGACAGCCACTTGGAGACAGAAGCTCTCCACAGGGTCCCTAGAGGATGTCAAAACAAGCGCTGACTTGTGGTAATAAGATTTTGTGATCCTCCACTGAAAGAAAGTGGTGTGGGAGAACGGAGAAGCTCCGCACAGGAAATCCTGAAGCCCGCCGTGAAGAGGCACTAGGAAGAGTTAACGGAATCTGTGGAAGTAGCTGGGTCTCAAGTGACTTGGTGGTGGTCCTGAGCACAGCCACGTCTGCAACCTGGGCCTATATGGGTGGGGGATGTGGGAAGCCCCAAACCTGGTGATTGGGGGGGGGGAGTCACAGTAGGTGCTCTGAGTGGGTTGCTGAGGTATATACAACCCATTACACCTGCACATGTGTTTGTCCACACACACACACACACACACACACACACACACACACACACCCCTGAATCTGTCCCAGGAACAGGCAGGAATCGGGGAGGTTAGGGAACCCGAAGCCACCTGCATGAGAAAGAGCTGACAGAGATGTTTGTGTCACCAGGCACAAAGGGCGGGGTGGGGGTGGGAGGGGTGGCTTTCACACACATGGAGGTCTGAGGTAGGGAAGATTCCTAGAGCCCTTCTGAATGAAGCAAAGAGACAGACACTCGGGTTGGAATCCCAGGAGCCGCGGTTCCGGGAAGGCAAGGCAAGGAAGCGGCAGGCTATAGGCTCAGAGCCAGGAGGTCGGATCTGGAATCATTTCTTCTGGTCTCGTCACTTAAAGTTTAAAGGAACTTAGTCAATTTTGCATCTCTCTGTCTTTTGCTCATCTATGAGAAGGGAACAAATAAGCATAATATCTACCTCATAGATCTAAGTGATCCAGGGCTTGGAAATGCTTCTCACAGATCCAAAACCTGGATCTTCCTTTGGAGTCATACACTATGATAGTTGGGGGCCTTTGAAGAAGACTTTCTGGGTGTGCCTCGAAGATGGATCTCCTTTCTCAGAGTAGCCCGTGCTCGACTGATGCTGACGAAACAATCTTCTTTATTCCTTTTCTCCAGCTTCCTGGGAAACGGCCAGCTGGTTGGTCAGTGCAGGCGAAAGTAGATGTGTACCTGTGGCTGGGCTCCACCCGATATTCCAGTGCCATTTTGGACAACTTGCCAGCAGGCTATGAAGCAGAAATGCCCTCCAAAGTGGCTGGTACCCATCACCCTCCATCTGCCCTGCTCTACCAAGGTATGGCATCTATGGGGCCAAAAGGGACAGTAGACATCTCTGGTGGCTTCTGTCCAAACAGCAGTGAAGGGGCTTGGATTTGTGTTTCATCTTTGAATAAACTTCTTTGCCTTCTCTAATATGGTGTGGCATTGTTACTCTGCATTATTGGTGATAAATTCATGACCAAATAGCTTAGGAGAACAAGTAGGGTTTTTTTTTTTTTTTCTGTCTTATAGTTCTTACTCCAGCTTGCCAGCACAGTTCACTTCAGCAACAGCTGAGGGAATTGGCCACACCATATCTATAGGGCAGTCCTCACTTATCAAGTCAGCATTCCTGACCAAGTATACCAGAGGAAGCTAACTTTCTTTTTTGTATTATTAATTTTTCTACTTTTACAAGCATATTAAGTATTCATCCCAACTTCCCTCCCTTCTCTCTTCCATCCCCTCCCTTCCATTCACTATTTTTTCCCACTCCCTCCCACCCTTCTGCCCGCATGCCTCAATGGACTCAGGGTTCACTCTGGCTTGTCTACTCCTGTGGGGGTTCAGGTCTCCGTAGTGTAACAAGTTACTTCTCTTTAGGCCACCCTACTGATTATGCATTTCCTTTCACTCATCCAGTTTTAGACACAAAGGTTTCCACTGTGAGTTCCTACTCTATGGGTATAATACAGCTGCTTACAAAGTGGTTTGAGGTATTGTCTTCCTACCTATAAGTTTGGAGGCCAACTTTCTTAACCAGCTCTCTCCATCTTATCCACCTGCTCAGTGACTAGCCCCCCCCCACCAAGGCTGGGTCTTTCCCATCAATCAATCTCCTGCAGACTTGCTCAGGGGCATAAATCAGGTACCAATTCTTTACAAATATGCCCAGAGCTCCAAACTTTCAACAGTGAAGTTGGCATCCATATCTAACTATGACAAACAGTCTCTGAGTGGTTTTCCTTACCTTCCAATGTTCCATTTAGAAGACAAAGCAAAGTCTCTGAGTACATCAGAATTAGCATCTATACTTTCCTACAATTTGAGAGAAAGCAATGTAAACACTTTTGTAGATAGACCCTGTAGGCCAACTTTACATTTTAAACAAAAAAAAAAAACTTTTAAAGAAGCATTAGTAAATTCTTTGCAGATATGACTTATGGAATTAGGTAGATTTTTCCTTTTGATATGACACAGAGGTTTGGATCTATTATACATCTCAGTGCCAACTGGTGATGGTAGGGCTCACTCATTCTTCTCTAACTCTGTTCCTAACTTGGCTATTTATAGCAGAACATGTTTTATGGGGTTCTTTCTTCTAAGCAGTTACTATTTTTTTAACTAATACTGTGTTTGCATCAGACAGTTTTGAATTCAGTTATGAATGTTGAGGCGTTACGATTGAGTGCCCTGTTTTCAAGTCACTTTAATTTGCATGACTTATTTTTATTGCTAAATTTACAAGAGATGTCAATTTACTTTAACCCTTGTTGAGGTAAAAGTAAAGCTGGGCCAAAGCTGGGAACTTTGAAGACCCCCCCCCCACGCACACACACCCCCGGGACTTCTCTTCTGAGCAGCATCCTCTGGTCTTGGCTCACCTTGACTGCTCACGGAACCCAAGAGTCTCAGCAGTCAGGAAGACATGGTTCTGGAGATACGAATCCTGTGGCTCAGGTCATGATGCCTGTGCCCAGCATCATGCACAAGCGCATTAAACGCCTGACACCTATGGCATTGTGTGACGTATGCCAAACATAAGCTCTTATGCATCTTACATGCACCTGGAAAGCTCTTCATTGTACAGACGTGGAGAGTATGTATCTGAGACACTCGGAAATTGGCCGAGATCACACATCTAGTAAAGGATTGAGAAACCTGCTCTAAGCACAGATTTCTTATTTGTCTTCCATCCAGCTCTTCAGAAATTTCATCTTCAGGTGCCTCATAATAGCAGTAGGGAGTATGTCAGTTTCATCTTTAGGCAAATAGCATCCCTGTCAGGTTATTTTCCTGTTTCTGTAGCTGCTAGCTGTCTGTACAGATCCAAGGACTGACTGCTAATGATTTGGAGCAGAGACTTTTCCCCCTGCTCTTTCTGATTCTCTGCAGTGTGCTGTTTTCATAGAGTGACCTTATGCCCTGCCCGTTGCGTGCTGACATTGATGGTGCTGGCCGCCTTCCAAGCTAACTGGTGAATTTTATGCTCCAGAGAATATCCATTCAGCAAATAATTACTTTGCACATATATATGAATGACTTGGCAGAAAGCCTGGCAGGGGGCAGAGGGATGCTTGAGGGATAATTGTGAACTTCAAACAGAGTATCCAGACACATCTCTGATAATCACGGGGGCAGGAAATGGCCCACTGTGGTGGTGTGAGGCTGGCTGGATTACTCCAAGGAAGAGAGGTGCGAGATTCATGGTTTTGAAAAATATGTGGTCTGGGTAAATGGTGCACCCTAGAGTTGTGCAACGTGTTGGCTGTGTGGCTTTAGTTGAGAGCTCTGATAAGTTCCCGGGTTGGCCATCTCAAGGGCAACTAGTTGACACTGACTGAAAATCTGCCAGACTACGTCATACGCGAAGGAACACGTGGCTGTCTCTCAGCGAGTCCCATCAGTGTGTGTCTGTGACATCTGCCACCCATTGCTTTGTTTACTGGTGTCATTTAAGGGACTGTCTTGTCAGCAAGGCTCAGCCTGTCACCATTAGAGTGTCTTGGTGTCTGTGGAGATAGGGGAAGCTTAGAAGGGAACCCAAAGGGATCTCTTCTTTCATTTCCCTGACTTGATTAGAGCTTGGAGAACCGTCCACCTTAAGGACTGCCCTGCATTTCACTGTCCCTTTCGGGATTAGGATGGGGACAGGTTGCTATATTCTCGGGTTCCCTGCTGATCTCCATATAAGCCAGGCAGTGGCATGGGGTGGAGAGACAAGAGTGCATGCATTAGGCACCCTGCCTTCGAGGCTGCATCTTACAGCACCCATTGCTGCGAGTTCTCCAGTCCTTTCATCCTCTGGATCTGGTGATCTGCTCCTTCCGACTTTCACCAACAGGGGGCAGTGTTGTCTCCTTATTCTCATCCCTGGCATTTTTTTTCTATTGCAAGGTTAACTTAGGGTTTTATGCTGATTTTTTTTTTTTTTTTTTTTTTTTTTGCTCAGATCTTCTTGATACACACACACACACACACACACACCCCTTCAAGATCCCCTGTGGCCTAGGTTCCAATGCCTCCTCCAGGTCTTTGGTGATGGGCTCATCACTGTCTAGAACCCTAGATTGCAGAGAAGCTAGTTCCCACATGGCATGTTGCTTCTGACTCCATCTTGTCTCATCCTAAATCCTTGCTATAGCCACCTGAGGTGTGCATGGCTGCCTATCACATGCCAGCTCCCCCAAAGGGCTGTGCTCCAAGAACAAAGTCACCTCCCCAGAATTGCTTTTTTACTTGAATGTGCTCTGGTGACCATGGACTGTTCTTTTGTGTGCATGGAAGCGTATATCACAGGTCTGCCTTACATTTCTTGTGTGACTTTGCTTTGCTTTCACTGAATCCTAGATTCTTCTGACATCTCTCTTTTTCTATGCATACATCTAACCTGTTCCTTCTAATTGCTCGGCCAAACTTGCTGACATTTCTGTTGCCCACATCTGCAGAGATAGGCAGCCAAGTTGCTTCCAGCTATTCATTCCACTGGTGACGGTAATTTACAACAAGCACCGGCAAAGGCACACCAGAATCTTTATGCCACTTCCTGTGAGCATCATTCTGTCTTTCAGAGTCCTATAGTAACCTGATAAAATGTTATTGCTACTCCGTTTTATAGGAATAAAGGCACAGAGAAAGTTAGTCACTGTGTACAAGGTCCTGTATAGACACGTGTGGTCTATGCCTCGAAGCGTGGCAAAGGTGTGTGTGTAGGGGGGTATTCTTTGTTAAATGAGCAGATGTTTTCAGTGGTGTGTAAATGTTCCCACGTGGCAATCTCCATGTCAACACAGAGGCATGGGCTCTAATATGGCGCTTCAAGAGAGACAGGGAAATGGGAGTAAGTATGGAGGTAAAATAAAGTAATATGAAAATAGGAAGTGCCAATGGCTATGAAGTCCCGTGAGCCAAAGAGAATGACCAAATAATCGACTCCCATAGTTCCTCACTGAACTCTGATCCCCCAACCTGCGTCCCTGTTCTTCCTCCCATCCTGCTCAACAGACGCTCACTTCTGCCGCGCGCCTCCCACAGCCATTGCCCGGGTGGCTCAGAGACATTCAGCTTCGCCTTCCAGTCACTGTGCTCTGGGTGCGCGTCTTACCTTCTGCTTTCTCTGGGGAGCTCCCCAAAAGGCAGGGGCTGCCTTAGTTTCGTTACAGTCCTTACAAATGAGGACTGTACTTTAGAGACCAAGACAGAGCTGCACGCCACAGGCACTCAAAATATCAAAGTGCCATTGATTGGCAGGTTAGAGGAATAAGTGAATGGAAAACTCAACAAATTTATTGAGTGTATTGAAGTAAAAACTATTTGTGAAGCAGCCCTGTATATCTATGTGTCACACACACACACACACACACACACACACACACACACACACACACACACTTGTAAACAAGAGATTCCTTGGAAATCATGATGTTCCCAAAAGTATACTAAAATATATTAGAAAAAGCTGTGGATTTTGGAATGAGGCAGAAGTGAAATCTAGGCTCTGTACACCTGGGAGAATACTTCATCCTTTTTTTGTGGACCATTTGTTTCATCTCTGTAATGGGGAGAAAACTGTGTATTCCACATGGTTGCTGTGGAGATTCGGAATGTCCAGTTCTGAAGTGCTCCGCACCAGTGCCTCTTCTCTGTCTTTGTGACTTCCACACAGCCACAAAAGAGGGCAAGGCTGGCGTCACCTTTGTGTGTCTGTGAATCCACAGCCACATGTCAATTGCAGAAGCACGTTCATACACACCACTCCTACAACTCCCTGTCCCTAATTGTCTCCACAGCCCAGCACACCTTCCAGCTGAGAGCGCACATGTATCAAGCCCGGGGCCTCATCGCCGCAGACAGCAACGGACTTTCAGACCCCTTTGCCAAAGTCACATTCCTGTCCCAGTGCCAGACCACAAAGGTAACCAGAGAACCAGCTGTCTTCCCCCTGCTGCCGGAGGAAGACAGACGGGGGCCTCGCTGCACATAAACATTGACACTGTGCAGGTGATACAGGCTTAGAAGATGGTGTAGATCAGGAAGGACAGGCAGAGACGGTCAACTGATCCCTTGTAAGCTGCTGTTCTAAACCAGATGGAGCAAGTCTCTGGACAAAGGAAAGAAAGTGGGGAAGAAAAGAGGAACGAGGGGAAGAGAGTCTGGCATACCTTGAGTACCTGCTGAGGTGCCAGGCACAGTGCATGTGGTGGGAACAGCCCAGACAGTCTCTCTGAGACTTAGAGCCAGGCATCCCTGGTGTGGTCTGGGAGGAAGGAAAGTTCTAGCTTTATGATCAGGAATTCTACTTGCCAACCGAGGAGCTTTGCACACTTTTCCCACCTTCGTGATTCCAAACCTCCTTCCCTGGAGAATGTCACTGTGAGATGGATGCCGTGCTGCAGGAGTGGGCAGATGGTGTGCACCAAGAGCTAGCATGGGAAAGGGTTCCACGAGCCCCATAGATGTCCTCTCACTCGGTCTTATTTATCAAGGACTTGCTTGGTCCTCTGATTTGCAGTTGAAGGGATAGAAACTCAGTATAGAATTGCCTGTCTCAGAGAGGTAAGATGCAGAGAGATGTGAGGTCACCTTCTAGTTTACCTGCACTCCAGCTGCTGTCTCAGGGCAAATAATACCACTCACTGAACCTTGGGTTTGTCAACTTAAAATAGAGCTGTTGTGAAGAAGCAAAAAGTGAAGTGTATAGGCGACTGATGGATGGTGGCCATTACAGTGGTTGATGTCAAGAGAGCCAATGTTTTTGTCTAAAACAGAGCTAACAACTCAGCTGATGAATTTGATTACATTTTGATCTATGATGCACAGGTTGAGCACATGATAGGAACCAAAGACACACGCATTGAACCAGCACCTGTTAAGTGCTTGCTCTGGGTGGGTTCTAGATGTGGGGGATCAGATTCTGCTTCTGTATAACGTACTGTACCGGCAGGCACGTGGTCCTCTGGGCAGATGGGTTGGCTGTATTATGATGAGCAGGACTATGCAAGATCCCTACAGGAGCCACATCGAATCTCAACTGATCTCAGAAAAATGGGCTTATTCTGTCTTGGAGAGAGTGGGGAGAGACCTCGGAAGGATGACAAAACCATCCTCATGTGGTGGTTAATCATGAACACAAGAAGACAACAGACTTTTCCTTTTCCTGGTTTGTCAGTCATGATGATGAGTATAATTCCTGAAGAGGTCTTTAAGGTGCATGATATGCAGTGCGTAAAGGGCCAAGTCCAATCTCAAAATCCACACTAGAAAGCCCAATGTGGTGATACGCTGTTGGGATTCCAATACTGGGGTGATGGAGAGAGGCACGTGGCTCTCTAGGATTTGCTGGCGAGTCCCGGGCCAATAAAAAAATGCTATTTCAAAAAATGAGGTGAATAGCTCTTGAGGACTAATAACCAATCTGGTCTCCATATGCATGTGTACACACATGTGCATGCAAGTATGCACGCAGGTATGATGCATGCGTGTGTGTTATGTACACATGTGTAAGCATGTACACATATGCATGCACATACACACACACACACAAAAAAACAACATCCCAGAGCTTGATCCGAATCTAAATTCTCCACTTCACTGGATGTGTGATGTTAGGCAAAGCTCTCTTTATGGCTCAGTTTCCTCACCTGTGATAGAAATAACATATCACCTCCCAAAGCATGGAACATCCAAGATAGCATATGGCTCAGAACAGTTCTACGTGATTGCTGCTGCTGCTGCTGTTGCACCTGCCAACCCAAGCAAGAGGCGTCTCAAAGGTCAGACCCCAAGGCTGTCCTCTTCCTGCCTGGACAACCGTGCAATGCCAGGCCCTCCTGAGAGAAGGGAACAAAGCAAGCTCCTGGACTGCCACCTATATTACTTTTCTCTTTTGCATCTCCACACAATATCTTCATTTGATTGAGATTTGTATCCCAAAGGAACAGATGGATTTTGTTTATCAAATAACCATTTGAAAGGGAAAGTAGGATCTGTTGAGCCCTGGATTTGCCTTCATAATTTTGAATCGAGTACCTCATTTTTGCTAATAATTAACAGCTGTTATTTATTAAAAGCTTCCACTTGCCAGACACAATAATAAATATTTTCTGTGCATTGTTTGCCATCCCTCACTGCAATGCAGAGATGTGTTGTTATGTCTGCATTCTGGAGATGAGAAAAGGGAAGGGTCAGAGAGTGAGCTCTAGGAGATGGTTGTGCCAAGATGGAACCGCAGGTTTGTCCAGTTTTAAATCACCTTGCTTAACCATTCGGTTTCCTTTTGGTAAGAAAGTACCAGAAGTTTCTATTTCCTGTTTGTATGTTGCTCTGCTTCGGAGGCCTGGTCTGCGGCAAGTAGGCTCCCCTTCATGCTTTGTATTGAAGCCGAGTTTCAGGCCCTGTAGCTGCCACAGAACCCAGTGCTGACTAGGGAGTGCCCACATGCACTGGCAACGTTTCTCAGGAGAAATGGGCACCTGGTGCTCCAAGAGGCTGGTCCTGCAGTCTAGTCCCTTACAACGCTACTTAATGGTCTGGAATGTTTCAGAGGGGAGTCCAGTTATTGCAGACATCACTGGGAACATGAGCTTGGAAACCTTGTGATTGGAGGATTAAAGAAAAGAGAGAAAGCTCCCAGGGAGAAAGGCTTTGGGGATTAGAGGGAGAGGTGCTGAGTGGTCATGAGTGAGCATCAGAAAGGAAGGAGAGAAGGGGGGAGAGAGGGAAATAGAATAAATACTCAATATGCTTGTCAAACTAGAAGATAAAATGAAATAAAAGTTTTTTTAAAAAGAAAGGAATAGGGGCTGGAGAGGTGGCTCAGGGGTTAAGCCTCTGCCTTGCAGGTGGAAGGTCCTGAGTTCAGATCCTAGACCCCACGTATAGACGACGGGCGGAAGTGGGGGCGGCCTACGTTTCTGGTCCTGGTAGGGCGGAGCCTGTGAATCCCGGGGCAGAGTAAACAAGGAGGAGGTGGAGGCGTCCATGGCGGTTCCAGAATTCGTCCCTAGTTCTACACACACATACACACACACACACACACACACGCACAATTGAATAAATAATAATAAAAAAATTTAAAAAAGAAAGGAATAAGAGAGGATCTTAGAGGGTAGAGGCTGTTGAGCCGGAGGTTTTCAGCATGATGTCGTAACGATCATGATGTGTAACCACTTAAGCAGTTACATAAGATTACTCAGTGCACCAGGGCTGTTATGTGGGAGGGATCTGGTAATGTTTCATGTACGTACGTGAGAGAGTAGAGCTTGAAGCCAAGGCCTTACACACAGTAGGCAAGCACTCTACTATTGAGCCAGGTCCCTAGTCCTAAATGTTTTCTTTCAATTATGAACAAATAAAGATGATGGAGTATGTATATGGAGATGGGTAACAAGTATTTACGGAGCCCTAATGTGTACAAATCAGTGATATTCTTTACCTGACATAAAGTAGGTGCTAGTCCTACTTAAGAAGCAATTAAGGTTCGGCGAGATCAGGTCATCCACCTAGAATGAGCATAAGGTAAGTAACAAAACTAGGTTTCCATTCAGGATTAATCTATTCTAATGTTGTATTCTGTCTGCAGTATCTGACTTGCTGTTCAAAATGTTAAAGTCTTACCATGTCCTTCCAGACACTGCTTTAAGCAAGTCCAATGCACATCTCTTTATGGAAGTGGCCTCTTGTACATTGAGATACTCTGAGGAAAGGTCAAGACCTTGTCATTTATTTATGAAAAAAATGGTTATCAAACCTCTGTGTGTGCTCGATGCTGTGGTTGTGTGTGACATATTTAGGTCCTGAGTAAACATGCAAGGAATGAATGAATGAATTTTGGCCTCTGGGATCCTAGCATATGGCATGCACAGCCCTGTGAAAGAAGACATCAAAGCATTTATGTGGGGAAGATTCTTCAAAGTTCACATGTGGCTGTGGTGTCACAGGGTCAGGGGTATCCTTCGAAAGAACTTGCATGTCCACTTTCAAAAGCAGCCTTAAAGCATAGAGTCTTTCGTGCTACCAGTTCTGGACACAGGATGACTTTGCATTCCACTGTGTCACTTCTGTCTGTTGACCGATCAAACCTCATTCTTTTCCTGCCAGAAAAGTCAGATTTCCTCTGAAGCATTTTTGTTTAAAACAATGTTGGTTCTGAGGCATAAAATGTTCTTGAATTAAGAGGCACAGAAACTGCAGAAACACGGTATTTTTATGACTCGCATAAAGAGCAATAAAAATACGCTTCGGTGACCGCAGAGCTCACTGGTTGGAAAACAGGGCTACAGTTTTATGTGGGTTTTCCAGTCCGAGTGAGGCCTGGCCGGTTCTTTCTTCCAGGCCTCCTGAAGTGGACAGTGGCAGGTAAGGGTGCAGTTCAGAGGTGCTGTGGAAATCCTCCCCCCACCCCTTTCCTGCAACCTAGGGGATGTTGCCTATGTCCCTAGTGAACTCACCCATTTGGCAGCACAGCATGGGAGAGAGCTGTGACTGTGGACTCTTTCTAGGATTGGCCTTGCCTATTAGGGCACAGCTTTACCCCAGATTACAAGGGCACCTTGCAAGCTAACAGCTTGTCTATCAGCTTCATGCAAAGGGCCTGTTCCTAAACATCCAAATAAGCGCAGAAGAGAATCCTTTCTGAAGGTGTCCCTTGAATGGCCCGAAAAGGGGGTTCTAGCAAGTTCTGGTGATGAGACACTTGTAGTTTTGGACCAATCATGCAAGCTTTTGGTTTCTCCAGCTATATAATGGATGCAGTAAGCGGTTTGCTATCATAGAGACTCCAATGAAAGAATAAAGTTCATGGCAAATGGTGAGGGCCGTTTCGAAGACCCTGGCCTATTCCAAGTAGTCAGTAAATATCCATAAAGTCACAGAATTCCATGTAAGATATGTATGCAATTTCAATTCAGACTTATGGAATCAATGACAAGACTTTATTCATTCATAGCGAAGAATATCTAGACTCCCCCTCTCCCCCGCACTGTGCACTGCATTTTCCTATCTACAAAACACAGCTGATAGTAGCATTTACTTGGTGTTAGAAGAAAGAGTGGCAACCTGAGCTTGTGATGCCGATGGAGTCCTAGTTTTACCTACTGTGTGCTCTGAACGTATAGGCCTTAGCTTTCTGATCTTTCACATATATGTAAAAAACTATTTTCAGATTCTTGGGAAGGTGTGACTGAGGCAGTGTATGCACAGTACAGTAGGCGGCGTGCATTAAGTACTCAATAGTTGTTATCACAATGCTACTGTGAAGAGCAAATAGGGCATCATAACACTCACGAACGTGAGCTCCCCTGGAATGAGCAATTCCTGCTTTCTCCTGGCATTCAGCACCTAGTGAGTGGCCAGTCAGCTTACACAGTCGCTTGAATGTGAGTGGACTGAGCAGGGATGGTGGTCATGCGTCCTCCCTCTGTGGAATGACCTCATGGAATCGCTCCTCTGGTGCTTTCTTCTAGATCATTTCCCAGACTCTTTCCCCGACATGGAACCAGATGCTGCTGTTCAACGACTTGGTTCTGCACGGTGAGGAGAAGGAGCTGGTGGAGTCGCCCCCCCTGGTGGTGGTGGAGCTGTATGACAGCGACACGGTGGTGAGTGAGGAGGGGGTAGGAGAGGTGCAGAGTGGGCAGCGCCGACCACACCTCTATTTTTTAGGCACAAATCAGCTTTACTTGGAAGTCAATTCAGTCTTGATGCTATGAGTGGTCAGGACCTTTGATTGACCTCAGCACGTGATGACATACAGAACTACTTTACTCAGGGCTTAAATCGACCTTTACATTTGGATCTAATGGGTGCAATGTGGTCAACACACACTTTTGCAGGAATGTGAGACTTGGCTCCGGGAGGGGCAAGGTCAACAGGGAAACAGGACCTGAGAATCATAGAGGGGGAGGGGGCTGGATGACATGAAGCCTTGCCCCACCCTTCTGGCTTTCTAGAAGAGTACACAGCCATCACAGACTCACAGCTGTCCCCTCTTGTTGTGGTTTTGTAAAAATGCCCACATCTTTTAGAAATGAGTTTGGAATGCTCTCACCGCAGGGGAAGGAGATGGATGGATATTGTCACGGATTCAGCCATTGTAACTAGATCTCTTTTTTCGGCTTGGCCGTCCCTTCCACGCCTTCCAATAGCACATTCATCACGGTCTCCTCTTGTGTTTCATAAACCTAACCCCTAGATGTTTGTGTTCTCAACTCTGGAGTCAGCCTAAGAGCTCACCGGAAGGTTTAAGTTACCAAGACAAACATTCTTTTCCAAATTAAGATGCTTAAAGTGAATGGCAGAGGTTTATTTCTTTTGTGTGATATCTCTGTCTCCTAGAGAGATGGTAGAAGCTCAAATTTATGAAACACATTGGTTGTTCTAAGAAGCCTTTCCAAAGCCTTCCCACTTCCCAGAAAGCCCTGGAGGAAACCTGAATGTCACAGAAACAGGACTGGGATTCTGGAGGCCACGAAGCCTTGCCTTACGCCCTCCTGCTTTCTAGAAGAGCCCCCAGAAAGTTCAAAAGCCTTTTTAAGATCACAGCTATTTGGAGGCAGAGGCAGGACTCAAGCCGACATTTCCTGGGTCCACTCTTTCCTGCACACTTGGTCTCCTCCCGTCCTCTGGATCCCTTGCTCCATCCATAGATTGGGGTCAGATGCATATATTATGAAATATGGTTCTCCCGTTGAGCACATAATGCAGGCTTTCTAGAGGAAGAGCCACGGAACAAGTGTCCTTTCAATCTTGCTTCCCTGAGACATGTTTCCACTCTGAAGCATTTGTTTTCTATTTGAAGATGAACCAAACCTCTTTGGAAGGTGCTGCTCCCCCACCCTGCTGGCTGGGGGAACTCCCACTGCACTTTGTTGTTTTCCATTTCCCCTCAGATCCCCACTCAGTGATGGTCCTCCCTGGGCCTCATCCTCAGTCGAACCTCCACAGGAAAATCAAGATCAGCCTTTCAAATATCACAGGGAACGGAATAGTGAGAGAGAAAGATAATATGAAAGTTTTTACCTTTCCTTCTGGAAAAAGTGCAAAAGACTGTTCCCACCCAGAGGCTGAAGCTGGAGCCCAAAACAAAGCGGTGATGATGGGATTCGCAGAATCAGACTCCCTGGGCCTGTTTCTGCTCTAAAACCTTTTCTTATTTTTTAGGCACTTGTGCTCTCATGGAGTTGGCTGTGTAAGCATGAGTTTGAAATTGTAAGCAAATTGGAGGTCTGGGTTTATGTCACTCTACATCTCCAGAGCTAATTGGAGCTGACCATTCCCAGTAAGGGTAATGAAGAAACTAATTGTGGGGCAGGTCACTTACTTTATACCCCGAGGTCCTAGCTACACTCAGACCCAGAACAGGTCTGACCTCAGCCACGGCCACAGTGGCTGCTCTGTTGCAAGTGCGGCTGAGCTAAAGGCCCATGTGTACCTCCTTTCACAGTTGGAGATGCTAGGGCTGGCCCTCAAAGCCAAGGTCAATGAAGTAGCGCGAGTGCTAAACCCTTCCTGAGACAAAACAGAGGCAGGCAATGTCCTTGGATTGTGAAGATCATTTGTCTGCCAGCTTCACTAAGCACATATGTACAGAGTGTGCGCTAAGGACCAGAGGATGCAGCAGTGAATGAAGCAGCAGCCTTGCCCACGGGAGCCTTACGTTTCTGTGGCTCCTGAGATAACGGAGTGCCATGGCTTTCCTGGAGAAGACGGACCAGATTTCTGGGACCAGGCTGGGGAAAGAGGGACGAAGTAGTAGTGCCTTCAAATAGTTCTCAAAGAAACTTAGGGCCCATAAATACACATACAAGATATTTTGATTCCTTCCTTTAACTGCCAGGAAAAAAGTAGAACTGCCCCCGTCACTTTAAAATATTGACCTAAATCCTCACTATCATTATCATCATTATCATCGTCATCAAAAGCAGTAGCAACAATAGCATCCTGTTGCCATGTGTTGGGCACTTAATGGAAAACCTATATAACTATGTTTTTCCTTATGGCCTAGTGAATAGAAATAATTTTTAAGCACGAGGCTCAGAAAATCTAAATATCTGTCTCAAAAAAGACAGATTTGAGAACTCAGACTTCAAAGCTCATGTTTCCAACTGTAGTGGTTCCCTGATGTGATACCTTCGGAATGTTACCATACATCTTCCCGTTCCCTTCCATTCTCCCCATGTGATCACTTTAACCAAATCCTCCATGGACAGAAGGCCTCAGGGCACTCTTAGAGTGTCTGTGGGATCCTGAGTGGATCCCTCTCTCAGCCATGGGTAGGCAGAAGAGAGTGAGACAGAAGATCCGAAGAAGATCATGATGATGGTAAATTTGTGAAAATCATTTGCAGAGTGGCACTGCCATGGGTCAGAACCAAGTGGGTAACAATCAGGAAACTCAATTCTTTTCTGCTCCAGGGGAAGCCAGAATATTTGGGTGCCACGGTAGCTGCTCCAGTCGTGACGCTAGCCGGCCAGGACTACCAGCCTCCCAAACTGTGCTATCACCCCATCTTCTGTGGGAACCTCCCTGGAGGAGACCTCCTTGCAGTGTTTGAGCTGCTGCAGGTAACGGCTCTAGATGAGCGTGTGCACTAGTGTCTCTCTGTGCGACTTGGTCAGAGGAGCAGCTGGCACCTGTGTCCTTCCGATATGCCACACCTGCAGGGGTTGCTTTCTGGAGATCTGGGAGGTGACACACAGGGGCCATTCCCACAGCACTTGCAATACAAGTCAGAATCCTAGGGTGAGACTTCCTTGGGGCTTGGTCATCAGCACCTGAGCTTCAGCATCATCTCTGAGCATCATCAGACACACAAGGATTTGACAGAAGTCAGCAGGGGTGTGGTTGCTATATCTCAACCCGCTCATCACTCTAGACCACCCTCAAGCCTTGTCTTGTCATTTCAAGTTGCCTCTGCACTCTGCCCTGAAGCCCCATTTAACTGTCTTTGGAAATCATCAAAATTCAGAGCAAGGCCTGCCTGTTTCATAAGCTTAGCCACACCACCTCCATCAGAATGGAGGGAGTTCTCTCCTCTTCAGTCCTCCCTTTTGCCTCTGGTGCTGTTTAATTCCATGCACTGAGAAAGTCCTCCCCTCCTCCATCACCGTGTGTGTTCCAGTGAAGGCCAGTATTGCTTTAACACATTGATTCATTTATTCACGCATGTTCTTGCTCAGTGTCTTCTATATGTGGTGGGTTCTTGGGGAAAGTTTGCATGTAAATGAAACATAGATCTTCCATCATTCTGACTACTATACATCCCAACTTTTAGAAATGTCTCCCAAACCTTCTTGAAGAGGGGTGTGATCACCCCCCATTGCCATCTGGTCATTTCTATATGAGTTGTGGAGTGCATGGCCTGTGTGAATATATAGGGCGCCTCTGCCTTCTTGGTACCCAGTCCCATGTGTGTGTGTGTGCATGTGTGTGTGCTTCATGTATTTTCAATTCTTTGGCTCTATGGTAAAGAAAAAAGCAAACCTAGTTTCTTCTTGCCTTTAGCCTGAATTCCAGGAACATGAAGAAAGTGAAGCATTCTTCTTTGTACTTGACCCTCATTAAGCATCTCATTAAGATATCTAAATTAGGCCACTGAATTAGCCTTAGATAGCATCTTTGTGTGTTCTTCCTATTTTAAAGGTAGATCGTGGGTTATGTGAAATGGCTCAGGGATTAAAGTCTTGGCCTCAAAAACAAAAGGACCTGGGTTCAGATCTCCAAATGCATGTTGTGCAAAAATAGTGGCACTGTGTAATTCTGGCCCTGGGAGGCAGAGTCTGGGAAACCCTGGAGCAAAAGCAGTAAAGTAAATAGGTAGAATGATCCAGGACAACTCCCTGTATCACCCTTGGGCCTCCACAGGCACACACACTCAAGTGCCTCGGCCTACAAACAACAACAAGCGCACACACAGTAGATCATTAAGTAATAATGATTATCAATGATTAAGCAATCAATGATCTATTAATTAACTCTGTAGAAGCTATTCTCCCGAAACAAAACAAGAGAGGTCAGGGAAGCGAGTAGGCATGTCCTGGCATAGTGTTAGGACCTGCCAGTCAAGGCCATGTGCCCAAGGAGACCCTCCTCAGTCATCAGTTTAATTGCAGGCCTGACACTTGTCTCCTCTGGGAGCTGGCAGGTCAGCACACTCCTGGGCTTGTTGTCACAATGCCTTCCCAGGTGACGCTGTCTGCAGCAGTGTCTGCTCAGCAGATGTGTTCAGGTCTGTTTCTAGCTGGCCACATACTAATTATTTGACTCACTAATTTGTCCAGTAAATTCCCCTGGGATTTTTATTCTTTTATTTTTTGCCAGTCGGGGACCATTTCTTTCAGCATTTTGATGTTATTCTGTTGCTTGTACTTCTCTGTCAAGAAGTGTACCATGCTTATTATTTATCCTTAAAAACCTGCCTTTCACTAATTTTTTTCCAGTGATGACATTTACAGTCAGAGAACTTCCACCTCTCTTTATTCTGTCTTCAGTATTTTATGAAAAGCATCATCGTGCCTCTTGTTAAACAGACTAATAGTGTTATTGTAGAGTTCATGTCAGGTGGTGAGTCCACCCGAATTCCTGGAGTCTGTTCTTCCTCTTGGCTTTGATCACACTGTTGTGTCTCCTTGTATGTTGTGTTTTATCAAATGCTGGACATTGTATGTAAGGATATGCAGAGAAATTGAAGCTGAGGCTAATGTTGTTTCTCTCTAAAAAGTGTTAATTTACTTCTGAGGGGCTGGTGAGATGACTCAGAGGTTAAAGTATCTGTTAGCACCTGAGTTTAGTCCTTTGAGCCTACATGGTGGGAAGAAAGACCCTTTCCCTAAAGTTGTCCTCTATCTCCATGCAT
The DNA here is from genome assembly GCA_023101885.1 of Typhlomys cinereus. Taxonomy (NCBI): domain Eukaryota; kingdom Metazoa; phylum Chordata; class Mammalia; order Rodentia; family Platacanthomyidae; genus Typhlomys; species Typhlomys cinereus. Next base: position 125,968 of record JALPQD010000472.1, on the reverse strand, counting down.
GCACGGTGACATGTGTTCTCTCTCTCTCTAATTTAAAACTCACTTCTGAGTTATTTTGAAGCAACCAGCAACCCAGAATCATCTGAAGCTAGAGATTACCATGGCTTGAGGTTGAGTCTCGCTCTATGCCAGCTTGTCCTTGCTCCCAGGGAGCGACATGTGCCCAAAAACATGCTGGGTATTGTGCGTGCTGCCTCAGCAACTTTTCACAGCAACTCTGTGAGTCAGAAGCCTGGAGTAACTATCCCAAATCCCCGCAGCTGGGAAGTGAGGGACCTAAGCCTGGCCCCTCTGCACTGGACTGGGTATAAATTCAGTGGGAGTCTGAATGATGGCCACGGGAGACAGATGAAAAGGGGCTTCTGAGTATCAGAGATTTTTTTCGGTTGTGCCGGCTTGGAATTAGAGTTATGCATGATTCCAAGAGTGAGTACGTCCTTAAGCTTTGCACCCACATACCTCATATTTGCCCCTGCTGCCAGACCTCTCCTGGGGTTCCTAATATCTTTTTTCCTCTGGGATATTGGATTAGACTGGTTTCCAGGCAAACTCTCCCCTGTTCATATTGTTCCATGACAATCCCTCATTTTCCCCTGACACCTTGTATTGAGCTGCACCCCATCTTCCCTGTGAAGAAGGCTAATCTTGGTTGGCAGCAAAGTCAAGCCACCATGCTGTAGGATCCTTCAGGGGCAGGACAGAGTTTTTAAGAATATCACCCGTACTTTTTCAGCAGATTTCCCAAGAAGACCTCAGCAGCACATTGAGAACACATGGTGTCTTTTGTAAAAGCACAGCCAACAACGGTTCCCAGAGCCCAGGAAGGGAGGTAGTCAGGGTGGCGAGTGGAAGGATATTTAACAGACGCAACTGGATGAAAGGAATAACTTCTAATATCATATAGCACAACAGGAAAATCATAACTGGCAGCAATCAATTATTTCCAAAGAGTTAGTGGAAAAGGTTCTGAATGTTCCCCATACAAAGACATGATAGATGTTTGCTGTCACAGATATGCCAATTACCAAGATCTGATCAGTACACAGAACTGTGTATATTACCCACACAAATGGATTATTACTATATACCAGTTGAAATAAAGTAGCAGGCATGTTTAGAGGTAATTTCTCTGACACCCTCGCCATTGCTTTTTTTTTCCAATTTCATATTCATTGTGTGTGATACTTGCATCTTAGTTTCATATATCTGTTGCTGTAATGAATACTGGCCCAAACTACTTATAGGAGCAAGGTTTTTTTTTTTTTAAATTCCAGCTCACAACTTCTAGTTATAGTTCATTATCATGGCAGGAAGAGTTAATATCAGCATCAGGAGCAAGGTGACGGTTGCTGCTGTATTCAGAGGAAGAGCTGAGAAGACAGCTTGCCTTTTGGTTGCCAGTCTGGTGAATTCCAACTAGCTGTCCATGTGTCATATTCACCTGCCCGGGGAATGGCCCTACCCACTGTGGGCTGAGTCTTCACATACTAGTTAGACGATCCCACAGGCTCGCTCAGAGACTCACCTTAACTGAATATTCCATCCCATGGCTACCTAAAGACTCAGTTCTCAATCAAATCTAAAACTAACTACCCCAACCAGATTGCATGAGAACTTTTTCTTTTCTTTTCTTTTTTAACATTTTTTATTATTATTTCCGCTCATACAAACTTAATAGGTACACCAGTTCCCTCCCTCCCTCCTCTTCCCCCTGACCCCCCTGCTCCCCCTCCCCTCACCCCTCCCCTTACCCCTCCCTCCCCATCCCCCAGTGCCCCCCCAAACCCCGGAGAATCCCTTAATGTGCATGCCAGACTCTCCTCTGTGCCCTCCTGTCCAATGATGTACAAGTACCCAGTGGCATTTCTCTGAACCCTTTCCTGTGTTCCCCTTAAGCATAGGAACACTACTATGGCTGCCAATCCCTTGCCTCCAAGGATCTTGGTGCTTTTAGCAGATGCTAGACTTTGTGGGGTCAATAGTGTGTTGGACATTGCGCCGGGCATGCAAGGTCCAATTATGATTGCTTCGGCCCTAACTTGTGTGGAGTATCTTGCATATCATTGCTCCTCCCATCCTTTTGCTCTTACAATCTTACCGCCCCCTCTTCTGCAAATTTCCCTGAGCTTCAGGATGGGGAGAGATTAGGCTGGCCTAGTTCTAGGTGGTTGATATAGAGTCTCTGAAGTTCTGGATTATGGTTTGTTGATTTTCTTTTGCAGTTTTGCTGTTCCTGCAATGCCCTTCATTCCATCCTGATGGGTATTGTATTTCACCCCTTGCAGTCCTTGATGGAGGCCTATTTTCTCTGCTGTAACATGATCCCCTCTCTCCTTGTTTCTGGTGGGCCCTCCTACCCCATCTCTCCTGTTCATAATCCTTGCAATTACTGTAGGTATTACAGAGATTTATCTTTGAGTGTCTCTAGGTGGGCTGGGTGGGTTTGGTACTAGAAGCCACTTATTAGGGAGTACATATGGCACTTAATTTTCTGGGTCTGGGATACTTCATTTAATATAATTGTTTCTAATAACATCCATTTCCCAGCAAAATCCAGTAATTCATCATTTTTTTATTAATACATTTTTTATTATTTCCGCTCATACAAACTTAATAGGTAGACCAGTTCCCTCCCTCCCTCCTCCTCCCCCCGAACTCCCTGCTCCCCTTCCCTCCCTCCCCATCCCCCAGTGCCTCCCCCCCCAATTCCCAGAGAGTCCTTTATTGTGTATGCCTAACTCTCCTCTGGGCCCTCCTCTCCGATGACGTACAAGGACCCAGTGGCATTTCCCTGAACCCTTTCTCGTGTTCCCCTTAAGCATAGGAACACTACTGTGGCTGTCAATCCCTTGCCTCCAAGGATCTTGGTGTCTTTAGCTGATGCTAGACTTTCTGAGGTCAATAGTGTGATGGACATGGCGCAGGGCATGCAAAGTCCTATTATGATTGCTTCAGCCCTAACTAGTGTGGAGTATCTTGCAAATCATTGCTCCTCCCATCCTTTTGCTCTTACAATCTTACTGCCCCCTCTTCCGCAAATGTCCCTGAGCTTCAGGATGGGGGGAGATTAGGCTGGCCTAGTTCTATGTGGTTGATATAGAGTCTCTGAAGTTCTGGATTGTGGTTTGTTGATTTTCTTTTGCAGTTTTGCTGTTCCTGCAATGCCCTTCACTCCATCCTGATGGGCACTGTATGTCACCCCCTGGTCAGAGACAAAAAGCTGTTAAACTGGAGTCTTGTTATAATAGCACATTCAAGGGTAGATGTAATAAAAGTAGGAAACCTCAGTGAGGGAGGGGTCAGTCACCCATTTGCAAAATGATTACTTTTTATCTGCCAGACTATATGCCCTCCCCTTCTAGTGAGATCATACCCCCTCAGTTGTACATGATCAGGAATGAACGTCTGTGAACTTAACCAGGTGTCATATTACTTACTTGCATTCCTTGATGGAGGCCTGTTTTCTCTGCTGTAACATGGTCCCCTCTCTCCTTGTGTCTGGTGTGGCCCTCTAACCCCATCCCTCCTGTTCATAATCCTTGCAATTACTATATTACATAGGTTTACCTTTGAGTGTCTCAATGTGGGCTGGGTGAGTTTGGTACTAGGAGCCACCTATTAGGGAGTACATACGACGCTTAATTTTCTGGGTTTGGGATACTTCACTTAATATAATTGTTTCTAATGACATCCATTTCCCAGCAAATTCCAGTAATTCATCATTTTTGATGGCTGAGTAGTACTCCATTGTATAGATGTACCACTGTTTCCTTATCCACTCGCCAACTGTTGGACATTTGGGTTGATTCCATGACTTTGCTATTGTAAGCAGTGCTGCTATGAACATAGTCGTGCTTGTGCTATCGAGGTGAACCTCTGCTGCATGGGGGGTTATACCCAAAAGTGGAATAGCAGGGTCAAATGGCATTTCAATCTTTAATTTCTTTAAGAATCTCCAGACGGCTCGCCAGAGTGGCTGTATGAGCCTGCATTCCCACCAGCAATGTAGCAGAGTTCCCCTCTCTCCACATCCTCTCCAGCATTTGTTGTTGTTTGTATTGTGGATTTTTGCCATCCTGACCGGGGTGAGATGATATCTCAGGGAAGTTTTGATTTGCATTTCCCTGATGGCTAAGGAAGTGGAGCATTTTTTCAGATATTTGTTAGACATTTTAATTTCATCCCTGGTAAAGTTTCTTTTAAGCTCCAGAGCCCATTTTTTTAATTGGGCCATTAGTTTCCTTGGTGTTTAGTTTTCTAAGTTCTTTGTGCACTCTGGATAATAGAGCTCTATCAGATATGTGGTTAGTGAAGATTTTCTCCCATTCTGTGGGTTGCCTTTGAGCTCATGTTACAATCTCTTTATCTGAACAGAAGCTCTTTAATTTCACAAGATCCCAACTGTTGAGAGTTGGTAGCAGTGACTGTGCCATTGGATGTTTAGGAACTGTTGGCCTAGCCTGATGAGCTCGAGGGAGTTCCCTACCCTTTCATCTATGGTTTTTATAGTCTCTGGCCTTATATCAAGGTCCTTAATCCATTTGGAATTAAGTCTTGTACATGGTGACAAGTACGGGTCCAGTTTTAATTTTCTGCATGTGGAGATCCAGTTTTGTCAGCACCATTTGTTGAAGATACTGTTCTTTTTCCACTGGATTTTTTGGGCCCCTTTGTCAAAGATCAAATGGCTGTAATTTTGTGGGCTTATATCTGGGTCTTCAACCCTTATCCATTGATCTGTGTGTCTATTTTGGAGCCAGTACCAGGCTGTTTTTATAACTATGGATTTGTAATATAGACTAAGGTTTGGTATGGTGATACCTCCAGCAGTATTTTTGTTACTCAGGATTGTCTTTGCTATCCTGGGTCTTTTGTGCCTCCATATGAACTTTGAGATTGTTTGGTCAACTTCTTTGAAGAATTGCTTTGGGATTTTAATTGGTATAGCATTGAATTTGTATATTGCCTTTGGTAAGATGGTCATTTTTACGGAACTTTTTCTTTTCTATTTTAGGCTTTGGTGCTTTTATAGTAAATACAATGAATTTATGTGTTCTTGCCCCTTCTTACCCAGTCCCACCCTCTTTTTTCTCCTTTTCAACCATACTCCTTCCTACAGTCTTTTTGTGCGTGTAGCCCACTGGGTTTCACCTGGTTTTACCTGTGCTGGCAAGTGCCTGAGCGCTTGGTGAGAATGATATGTCAGTGGATAAATCATCGAGTAAAGAAACTTCCATTCTCCTATCTGGCATTAGCCTTAAATAGTCGGTCAGGGACATGCAGTATGTCTTGAGATCTTCCCTCATTCATGGTAAGATGTTGATAGGCCAACTACTGGACAGGTCTTGTGGAAATGAACCTCATCGTGGTGAGTTCTCGGTTGTGACAGTTCTGTCGTAATCAGAGGATACTGCCTGCCAGCACCTCAGACTTGTCTGTTCTTACCATCCCCTTTCCCACACAGCTCCCCCTAGCCTTGGGATGGAGGGTGACTTTGATATGTACAGACACATCCATACACATCACCCAAGCGTATGACGTACTTTCAACATTTCCATTTCATCCCCTCCTTTTCCCTTTTGCCTCTCCTAGTGTCCTTTTTTCTCCTGGCCATTTGTTTCTATGTTTTTGCCATACATACATGCATGACTTTATGTATCTACATAAAACGTTGGAACTACAAATGAAAGAACAGACGCAATGTCTATCCTGCATCATGGCTTTTTTGTGGCTTTATGATTGAAGGCAGAGGAGTAGTTAGCCCTCAGGTGAGGTGACCTTCACAGACAACACCACTAGCGTTGCCAGGGCCAGGCAGCTGGGCATATATCACCCCCTTCCCACCTCCATATTAGCTTCTTTTTCTGGCTCATTCTGCGGCTTTATTGTCTCCGCCTCTGGTATTTGCGGCGTCTGCTTGTCTTTTTCTGAGCTTTCTTGTAATTAGCCCAGTTGCATCTGCCATGATCAACTAGAGTATGTCTGTGAAAAAGGAACGCAGTCTGTTTGTGCTTTGCGGGTTTTGATGAGCAATTGGGCTTTTTCCAGCATATGGAGCTGATGTGTCAGTCGCCCAAAAACATTTATCGAAGAGTCACTGTGTGTGCGTCCTGCTCCAGGGACTTTCGGAGTGAGACAAGTAAACACAGACTTCCTCTTGGCCGAGTCCCATATATTATTCAGGCACGGCGCCCCAAAGAGGAAAATCACCTGCTTCAATGCAATGTTTACTGGCACATCTGACTTCAGATGGGTAGAAAGGACATTTGACCCAATGTTTGGGGCTCAGAGAGGGAACACGAGGAGACTCTAGTTTCTGGGCTTGGTCCTTGTGCTAATCATACATAAGTGACAATGTGACAATTGAAAGTTGAGTCTGAGGCGTATCTGAAGAATTGGTAGTTAAGGCGAGCCCAAGGCAGGCCTTCAGGAGAGCATCTAATTGATATGAGAAGACCCTGTCCGTAGGAGGCGGGACGATTACCTAGGGAGGTGTAAGCCGTCAGGTACTGGTTCGGTACTGTGGTATACTTCAGCACACTGGGACAGACTTGCAGTCTGACAAGTGAGGTCCGCTCGCCCCTCTCTCGGCAATCCCTGTGAACATGGTATGGCCAGTTCCCTTGGCTCCTAGTGTGATATGGACTCTCCTATTAAACTGGACTATAAGCTGTAATAGAGAATCATGAGCAAGAATAAAACCCTTTGTTCCCCTAAACTGTTCGGTTGTGAACTTATCAACAGCATAAAAACTGCAAACACCGCTAATTTCTGAACTCACTAAACCTATGGAGAATCCGCCCTGAGTTCAAAGGTTGACAATGCAGGGGCGTGGCCACCGTCGCTGGGACGGATCTGGAAAGCTCGAAAGATGGGCAGGCAGGTCTAGAGGAAGAGCAGCATGGCCTTCACATTGGGGCAGCATGGGATGGTCTTCACATGGGACAGATCCAGTCCTTCAGGGGAGATTTCAGCAAAGCACAGTGATTGGCAGCTCTGGTTTCACAAACCCCCAAGGGCACAGAAATGACACATTTTCCTCTGAGCTCCAACAGAGTTTCTGCTTCACTGATTGCATCTGTTTCACTAAATACAGGCATCTTTCTGTGGTCAGGCATCGTGGCTTAGCTCTTGACACTTGGGACAGTGAGACACCTGAGACTCAGAGGCTTAGGACGAGACGCCAGCCCCCTCCAGCCCCTCCTCAAGTCCAGTGTTGCCTTACCACACTGTGAAGATCTATGCACTTCTCTTTTATTCCCCTTCCTATACTATGAGCTCATTGAAACCCATCTTACCAAACTCATGATACACTTAGTACTTGCTAATACTAGCCACCGTTGCCTATCGATGCACTTTCGAGGTAATGAATAATTCAAGGTGCAAGTCCTGGTTACGTCTGGAGCTGATGAAATCAAGATGAGCTGCCAAGATGGTGATTGCAGCAACCTTGTTTCTCTGCAGTCTGCTCACCAGTGCCTGCTTTATGTGACAGGTCCCTTCCTCTGGGCCGCAGGACCTCCCTCCCATTGACCCACCTGACATCACACAGATCTACCCTGTTCCTACCAATATCCGGCCAGTACTAAGCAAATACTACATAGAGGTATGGCTCAAGAAAGTGGGACTTGGGGGCTGGGGAGATGATTCAGTGGTTAAAACCTTTGCCTGGCCAGCAAAAGACCCCCCTCGGTTCAGATCTCTAGATCCCTAATAAAAATACCAGGTATACATGGTGGCAGTCTGCAATTCCAGCCCTGGAAGGTGGAGCCTGGGAAACCCCAAAACAAAGCAGTAAGGAAATAGAACAATTCAGGGTGATTCCCAAAGTTACTCTTGTAGTTCCATAGCACTTATACTCAAGTGACCTTTTATAGGTATACATACACGTACACATACACATACACACACTCTTGTGTCCAGTCTTATACACATGCTCCCACACACATACATCCACTGAAACATATACATCCACCCACATACATGTGTGCACCAGCACACACACATACATACACACACACACTCAAATGCAGTCTTGTACATATGCCCCCCACATGTATGTCCATCCACATGCAACATGCAAACATGCATGCGCGCGCACACAAACACACACACACACACACACTCAGGCAAAAAAAAAAAAAAGGAAGTGGGACTTTGCTCTTCAGAACTGGGGGGGCAGTGGTGCTGACAGCATGATTGGAGGGGTGAGGCCTTATGGGTTGCTGACCCAAGGGAAACTCCATGCAGCTAAAATAGACAGGACAGAGTCGGCTGCATGGTGCATCCCTTAAAAACCTCACTGTGACTCCTGGGGAAGGCTCTCCTGTCTCTCCACGCCCACCTGTTCTGTCCCTGGCTCCTCCCAGCTCTGTGAGTGACAGCTCTGTTTATCCTCAACTTCAGGTTCTCTTCTGGGGGGTCCGAGAAATGAAGAAGGTGCAGCTCCTCTCGGTAGACCGGCCACAGGTTCTCATCGAGTGTGGGGGGCGAGGTGTAAAATCCTGTGTGATCCAGAGCTACAAGAATAACCCCAACTTCAACGTGCAGGCTGATGCCTTTGAAGTGGTATGACTTCTTTTCTCCCACCTGCTCGGCAGCCTCTCCCCCACTTTTCCACATTTGAACTCCTCTCCTTCATCCACATGGCCTGGAGAAATGTTTTAAGGTTTCCAATGTCCACTGTCTACAAGGAAGAACAGCCTAGTTATGAAAAGTCAGAACTTCAGAATGAGATCAAAAAAGCATTTGATGCTAGACATTTCAGGTATAGCTCCTATAATACATCAAAACAAATATGAACACTTTCGCCTGGACTAAGGTCTTGAAGCATGGATACCCATTTATCACCCCAGCCTCTCTTGATGCACACCCCGAGACCAGCATCACAGCAACAAGTCTGTCATCCTGGCTACTCAGGGGGCTGAGGCAGGGGAATCACATGTTCAAGGCCTGCCTGGGCTTCAGAGGAAGTTAGAGGCCAGCCTCCAACTATGAGTCGTAAGAAGAGAAGAAGCAATTACAGATTCAAACATACGAGCCTGTGGGGGACAACTCACATTTCAAATCATGACACATGTATTGAGATGAGGCTTCTGCTGGCCACTAATAACAAAGCAAGAAGGTTGAAAAGATAGTTATAGAAAATACAGTAGTGGGAGATTTTTTAAAGTTTATACCTGAGATGAATCAGATGTCAGTTTGTCTGCACGTTGTTGCTGATAAACTCATGACCAAACAGCTTAGAGAAGTAAGGGGTTTTAATCTAGCCAATGGTTGTCTGGTTATCCTTCTTAGTCCGGCTTGGCAGGAGTGATCACACCAACACCAAGAGCTGAGGAAATTGGCCATACCATCTCCATTGCTGAGAGGGGGCAAACCACACTTGCCAACTGCAAATCTGTCCAAGTGTGCTGAAGAGTGCCAACACACTGAGCCAACTTCCTCCATCTTATCTCCCTGCTCAGAGAATGGTCTCACCCACCAAGCACTGACTGGTTCCTCCACATCAATTAGATACTCTGTCATAGTTAGGCACAGGTGTCAATTTGACAATTGAAGGTTTGAGCTCTGGACACATTTGTGGAGAATTAGCAGTTGAGTTAAGCCCGGAGCAAACCTACAGGAGACTGACTGGCTGATAGGGAAGGCCCAGGTGGGTGGGATTAGGCCCTGGAATAAAATACAGAGAGCTGGTTGAAAGAGTCGGCGTCCTTGTATACACTTGGCCAGTCATGCTGGTCTGCAAATAAGGATCGTCCCTCTCTCGCCATTATGTAGAGATGGTGTGGCCAGTTCCCTTGGCCCTGGTGTTGGTGCATGCTCTCCCGTCAAGAGAAAATAACCCCTTGTTCCCTTAAGCCATTTGGTGGTCATTTATCAGCAACCATGCAGGCTGACTGCAACTGTCCTATGGGCTTGCTTAGGGTCTGCCTTAACTATCACTTCTTCACCGATGTTCTCAAAGTTCACCCTGCAGTGATCACCTATATCCAACTGTCACAGAAGATATCACTAGGATTTTCAGTTCTTCCTTCCTGGCTTGCGAAGTCAACACAGAGGAGTTTGGCCAGCTACAGGGCTGGTCCAAGAGACAGAGTAGCAGGACAGGAAGCAGGCAGCTTGGTGTCCACCCACAGACGAGTTGGGTCCTTGCACAGTGGTACTTCACCTCCACTTCTCCTGTAGGAGCTGCCTGAGAACGAGCTCCTACACCCACCGCTGAGCATCTGTGTAGTGGACTGGAGAGCTTTTGGGAGGAGCACCCTGGTGGGCACCTACACCATCAACTGCCTGAAGCAGTTTCTGTGTAAATCCAGAGAGCTCTTGGCCCTGACTTCACAGATGGATGGAGCCCAGGTGGGACAAGGTAGGAAATGCCTTCTAGATTCTGGAATGGTCAACTAGAAAGCCACTGTGTCTGCAGGAGCCTGCTGTGGGACTCACCTCAAAGATGCCCATTGTGAAGAGCTGGGCCTTCTGACGAATCTGCTCTCATCTGGGCTGCTTTTTTTTTTTTTTTACTTTTAAGACTAACTTTGAGTCAACCCTTCTAAGAAGACATAGTTGAACATGCCTGACACTCTCCACCCCCTGTTCAATTCTCTGTCGTTCTTCTTGGCTTCATGCTTGCGTTCCTGTGATTTGTTCCACTTTGCATCTCAGGTGCACTGGAGTTCATCACACTTCTCTGCTACATGTAGTGCAATCATCATCAGTCTGTTCAAGGTTTCTGGTGCAGTTACTCTGCATGCTGCTGATAAATCCACCACCAAATAGCTTACGGGAACACAGGGTTTGTTTTTGTTCATGATTCTCCATTACAATTCTTAATCCAGCTTAGGCAGGAGCATTCATACTAATACCAAGAGCTAAGGGAAATGGTCACAGCATGTTGAGAGAGATTGCTGAGAAAGGGGCAAACCTTACTTGCCAGACAGCATCTCTGTTCAAGTACACTAAAGAATGCCAACTTGCTGAGCCAGCTAAAGAAGTACAGCCGTGAGCTCATACCACATCAAGGTCTAAGGAACTGGCCACACTATATCCACAGGGATTGCTGAGAGAGGGGCAAACTTCAATTTCCAGACTGCGAGTCTGTCCAAGTATGCTGAATCCCAGGCTGTAGTATGCCAAAGTACTGAACCAGCTCCTGCCATCTTATCTACCGTCCTGGGGAATGGTCCTACACACCACAGGCTAGGTCTTCCCACATCAACTAGATAATCTCCTGTAGACATGCTCAGGGCTTGTCTTAGGGCTGATTCTTTTCAGATGTACCCAGAGCTCAGCCTTCAATGATCAGGTTAACGCCTTTTCTGTCATATTTGCTTATTTTCATGGTGACCTGTTGTATCTACCATATTTTCTTTTCTTTTTCAATTAAACTAGAGCTTAAGTGGTCCACAATAATCCCCACTTCCACAATGATCCATGTGGCGCTCTCCGAGGGAATATACCTTATGGAAATGTCTTTGGAATGAACACCTAAGAGTGTGAGATTGCTGGCCTAGGAATTATGCACATGTAATTTATTGAGCCCAATCAGAGGGCGTGGTGGAGAACTGTAATGATTTATACCAGGTGACACCTCCTCCATTACTTCCTCTGAACTCCATATTCTTCGGCCTCCTCATCTTGCCTCCAACTGCCCCCTTCCTTTTCTTCCTCCTCCCCTCCTACTATCCAGCTTTTTGAAGTTTTGCTTTGGCTTGGTTTGGAGTTTTAGTTTTGTTGTTGCAAGGATGTGAAGTTGTATTTCTCTTGAGTACCACTGAATGTGTGTCTTTCTGTATCCTCGCTGGCACCGTGACCTTCCTGCCCATGATCCTATACTCATATCCTTTGCCTTTGTCTTATGGGATCCCCTTTATTTTCTTTTCCAATCTCAAGTTCTTTGTATATTTAGAAGGTAGCTTATGAGCTAGAGAGCCCCTTCAACACTTTTCCTAGGATGATAACTATTAAACCTGCCTTTAGGCTCTTTCTTTGAACAGAAATCTCCAATTTTGATATAATCAGATCCTGCCATGCTTTAAACTCTTTGATGTGCTTTTAGAATCTCATCAAAGAAGCCCTTTCTTCACAGTCACAAACATAATCTTACATTTAATACTTCAATTAGCTTTGAGGTATTAACGTTCATACTTAGACCTTTATCCTGCCTGCCTCTGTACATGCTTTTAGGTAAGGATACAGTGGTTTTCTTCTTCATGAAGTATGCAGGCCCCCCAGTACCGCTGTGGCCTGCCAACCCGTCATTCCTTCCCCTGTTGATTTTTCCATTCCTTCCCCTGTTGATTTTGCCATGATCATAAATCAAGTCATCACACACCACTTGTCTGATTCTGAACTTTCTGGTCTGTTCTACTGATTTCTTAGTGTCCAGCACAAACTAGATATCTATGAAAGTTTGTTGAATTCAATTTGCTATGGGAACCCAGCACCTGGAGGAAGGAGGAGACCCTCTGAAGACCTTGGCAGTCGTGGGGGCTCCAGACTGGGAAATGTTCCTTTGCTTTTCATTCTATAGCATAATTTCAGAGAAAAAGACATTTGACTCTTTCTGATTCTTTAATGTCTTCAGAAGCCCAGCTAAGAATCTCACAAAGTCCAGGGACATGCCTCCGCTTTTTGCCAAGTCCACATGCTCATAGATCCAGAGTTCCGTGGAGAACCACTGACCTCTGGAACCTCAAAGTATCCCAAGTTTATACCACTGACTAAAGACAGCATAGCAGACTTGTGCCCTCAATGCTGACTTTCATGATCCTAATGTCCACAATTTCTCTAAGGGATAAATAACAACTCCCTTTCATTGTAATCTTCTCTTATGCCACAGTGAAATGGGCATTTTTACTCTCATTTTGTAAGCAAAGAAAACAAGATGTAGCAATACCAAGAACCTGCTGTATTCACCATGTTCTAATTCAGCATTAGAGGCCTGAAATCACTGTCTGGTATGGCAGCCCTGTCTCCTTGACCCACTGAATGTGTTTGTTTCATTTTAGCTGTTTCGGATTCTCTAATAGCAGCTGAGTCTTCTGGACTCCAAGGCCCTTCCCAGGACCCCTCAGCAGATCACATCTATGTGGACGTCGAGCCACCTCCCACCGTGATACCTGACTCTGCCCAGGCCCAGACAGCTACTTTGGTTGACATTCCTGACTCCTCCCCTATGCTGGAGCCTGAACACAAACCTGAATCCCAGGAGCCGCCAAAAGGTGGAAAAGTTAAGGTCAGAATGTAATTCTTCTTTGTATTCACCAGGCTCACTGGAATTTGCATGGAACATCTAGACACTGTGTTCCCACCCACTGACTGTGTGACCTTGAATCGGCAACTTCATATTTCTGAGCATCAGTTTTCTCATTTGTAAAATGAGGATATTGATGCCCACCTTAGAGCATTGTTGAAGGATTAAGAAGTCACTAGTGTATGAAATTAAAGTGCTAGTCAAATGTGACGGTAATATTTAATGGAACAGAAACTCTTCAAAGTTCATTAGCTTGGAAAGACAATGGTTTCTACATCTGACATCCAGGAGTATTGCACAGACACTTAGAGGCTCCCTGATACAAGGTCAGACAAGTCCAAAAGGTGAGTCTTTGGGAATATAAAAAAAAAGACTTTATGTTCTGAGATTCTGGAACAGGAGATGGAAAAATACCCAAAAGCTACAGAATAAATATATGGCTGATCTTCCTAAGTCATATTTAAGTGTGAACTCCAAGACCATTTTAATAAGAAAGTTTCACTGGATATAGTGGTACACATCTGTAATCTTAACACTCAGAAGACTGAGGGCTGGAAGACCACAGTTCAAGCCCAGCCTGAGCTACATGGGGAAATATATCTTTAAAAAAGAAGTCTATGAGACTTCCTCCTCACTAAATAGCACAAAGTGGAATCCAAAGAAAGGTGTGACAGGGTGATGGAGATTTACTCAGACTGTTCCCATCACATCTGGTGACATCAGTGACCCACACCAAGTTCACTCCATCATCCCAGCTATGCATCTGTTCTTTTATGTGGGAATTCTTGGTTTTAAGGTATGTTGACACGGTTCGACCTCAAGCCCAAGTTGAACATGATTCAGCGACATCATAGCTCTGTATTCTGCACACAGTAAGTATGTAAGAGGAGCGAAGGGAGGATGGATGCTTGATGAGTCTTATGAAGACAACCTCTAATGTGACAACTGTCTTCTCCTCAAAATGCCTCCTGTGAGATAGATGGGTAAAAGATGGATACATAACATGCATACATACACCATAGATAGATGTAGATCATTAAATCTTTCCTACCTCCTCACCACTTATGCTGTAGATGTCTTTTGTACCTCTTAAGACCAGAAATGGAGCTTAGGGGAATGTCCTCCTTTATGTCAGCTAAATACTCATGCTGGTATTGTTGCCTCTTAATTGAAGGGAATAGAATCACGAGTTCCCTACTGATCAATGATTGAGTAATCATTTTGAACCCAGGTTTGTCTGGAGCCAATGCCCTTGCTGCTGTACCGTATTGTGTCACATGGTGCACAGTACCCTGGACTCTGAGCTTCCCGTATGTGGGTATGAAGCAAAGCCCTATGCACCCCTGAGGTCAAGCACGGGACCTCACATCTTCATCACAAACGTTGGTTGGATGAATAAACAAAGAAATATGGCTGAATAGATCATTACACTTTCATTTATTGAAGTGATACAAATTGCTACCAAAACCAATGCCTACTTCTCTGTCCACTTCTCATTGGGCACCACATGCTTTCTTCCTCAATTAACCAGTTGGCCACTAGCATTCAGCAAACCAACTAATTAAGCTAATAACCTAACTAATAACCATCTCTCTTCCTTTAGCAGGATCCCAGGAAACCTTCCCGGAGATCTACCAAAAGGAGAAAGAGGACCATAGCAGATGAATCTGCTGAGAATGTCATTGACTGGTGGTCTAAATATTATGCCTCTCTGAATAAAGCCCAGAAGGTAGAATCCTCCCTGCCTATGCCATTAGTTCTTGGAATTAATAAACCAGATACAGCTGTGACGATAAACTTGCTTCCTTCTTTCTCAAAGGCAAAGAAGAGTACCCCTGAAGATAAAAATGGTTCAGGTAAGTAGCTCTCTTTGGGACCTTGGGATATGGGATAGGACCATTATAGTAAGAGAATTATAAATGGAAATAATGAGAGGTGTGTTAGAACTCCACTGCCCAAGGAAATGAAATAGTAACACATTACAAATGGCTTCTAAGTGGCTGGAGGATGTAGCTCAGTGGTAGAGTCCTTGCCTGGCATGTCCTAGGTCCAATCCCCTGTTCCAGAAAAAAAGTTTTGTAGGATTTTAACTGAACTGAACTTCCAAGTCCCAATTCCAGGTCCATTTCTGGAATCAAGTGTGTAGTTCTAGTCCTAAGTCAATGGTCACAGTGTAAAGTCAGCAGAGCAAAGATATTTTAGTAGTAAGGTGGGATCACAAACCCCAAATCATCAAAATACATGTCAACAATCTGGATTTTGGTTCCAAAATGCTGATTAGAAGGATTGGGTAGATCTGCTTTGGCAGAAACTCAAGTGGGAGAAGCTTGGGATTTCAAATGACCACAAACCCAATTCCAGCCAGTAGTGGGCCACAGCCACCAAGCAGCCAAGGCTGTATCAAGTGACATGGACAGAAGTGGCCAGGGCCTGGCTCTCAGGTCCCCTACCATTCCTGACTAGCACGTTTTCCCAGTGGCCAGCCAAACAACATAGACCTTCATCTTGTACATCATGAAATAGCAGTACAAGCAATCATACAACTCATCTAAGCTTTACACAGCTAGAAATAACAAGGCTAAACATTCATCTCTGGTAGTTTTTTTTTTTTTTATCAGGGTCTGTTGCTAAAATTTTATGGAGTCATGTGATCTTGTCCAAGATTCTTGATGTTTCGGAGTCTGTTTGAACTAAAAGGCTCTGAGGACAGTTCTCAGACTGGCACAAGGTTTGTTGTCTTAGTTAGATGAATGCCAAATATTGTACTCTGTGTGCCTAATTTAAAGAGCTCATGAATCTATCTGGCTTGACAACACATTGCTTTGTCCCAGGGCATCCACAAACACTGTATATTTGTGTGTGCAGAAGAGCCGTCCTATAGAGAATGGTTGCTATGTCTTTTTAAAAGAACGGTCACAGCACATGGAACATGCCAGAGTAAAGGGAAGGGGAGACCTGCTTTGTTCCTTCTCTTCTCAACTGCCATCAGAAATCTGTACCTATTTCTGCCTCCTCCCTAGAGGCAAAGCCAAATGAAGTAGTGTTGAATATAGAAGACGGTCCAAAGAAGAAGAAAGACAAAATTCTCAAGAAGAAACTCAAAGAGGATGGAAATGATGAGATCCCCAACCTGGCTGTCTTGAAGGTACATGACTCCACAAATCCCACCATGGTTGGACAACAGAGTTCAGTGACAGAGTTATCTTAGTACTTTGGGCAACTGTAGGAAGGGTTTTCTTTGAGCTAACTAAATTTGTCTTTACTGTGATCATTGATGTGGAGAAATGGTGTTTAATAAGCATGTAAGTCAAAACAATGGAGCTTATTCATTTTCTACTTTCTCAATCCCTGCATTAACAAGGGCAGAGTTTACATTGTTTAGCTTTTACCTGGCAAGGTAATTGGCAGTGCAGGAATTCCCCTCAGTTCCTTCTGGAGCTTGACATCATCATGTAGATGTGGCAGGAGTTTTTAACTCCAACTAAAGTCAGTTCTGTCAGACCAATCTTAACATTAGTAGGAGAGTATTAGCTAGAGGCAATTTTATGAATGTAAAAATCTGGAGTACAAAATTGCTTATGTAGATGACCAATTTGGGTAAGCAATTTTGAGAGGGAAATTGGAATAATTAAATTAATTGTATTATCAAACCTCAGTCTTAATTCTATTTTGCATTCCTAAAGTCTATGTATCATTTCCCAGTTGGAAAATTCAGTGCATGTGCTGCATGATGACAAAAAGAAATATTATGTTACTTTATATGTATTAAGAAATTATGAGCATTACTGACTTGAATTTCCCCCGTGTTGTAATCTATATCTAATAGCAAATAACATCAATTAAGTATAAAAATGTTTGTCATATTTATGTCTATATGTTTTAAAATGTTCTAAACTATATCTCTTGGAATTTAAATTTTAATTCAAAATATATCATAAAACTCTAGTTAGTTCTAGGAATATCTGGCAAACCATATTCATTATATTATTAAGGGTAAATCAAGAGTAACCTGTTAACGTTTTCCTAGAGGACAAATTTCAAGACTTGGTTTTGGAGAATCATGGCATTTCTCATTAGATCCACACTAAGCCTTCTGTGTTGATTTTGCATTACTGTGGCCAAAATAACTGAGAGAACAACTCAAGAGAGTTTTGGTTCATGGTTACAGAGGCTTCAGCCCATGATCGCTTTGGCCTCATGTGCTTGGGCAGAACATCCCCTGGCAGCAGGAACATGTGTGGGTTGAGAGCTGTTCACTTCTTGACTGAACAGGAAGCAGAAAGAAAAGGGTGTGCTGCAGTTTGCCTGCACGGTTGCTGATAAATGACCATCAGACGGCTTAAGGGAACAAGGGGTTTATTTCTTTATGACAGTCCACTTACAGTTTTCAGCCCAGCTTGATGGGAGAACATGCACCAACACCAGGGCTGAGGGAACTGACCACACCATCACCACATAATGGCTGAGAAATGGACAATCCTTACTTGCCAGCCCAGCATGTCTGGCCAAGTGTACAGAAGGATGCCAACTCTCTCAACCAACTCTCTGTATGTTATTCCAGGACCTAATCCCACCCACCATAGGCTGGGCCTTCCCCAGCAGCTAGACAATCTCCTGTAGGTTCACTCTGGGCTTAACCCAACCACTAATTCTCTACTCAAACTCTTGATCGTCAAGTTGACACCTGTGCTTAACTGTGACAGGGTGA
Organism: Typhlomys cinereus; assembly: GCA_023101885.1. NCBI lineage: Eukaryota > Metazoa > Chordata > Mammalia > Rodentia > Platacanthomyidae > Typhlomys > Typhlomys cinereus. The sequence goes on along the minus strand of JALPQD010000472.1, from coordinate 108,005 downwards.
TTCTGGTGGAGATTCTGGAGACCAGGATTCTGATGTGATCATGAGGTTTCAGATGGATACATGGACAAGAAATACTTTATGCTTCATTCTAGAAAAATAAATAAAATAATAAAATAAAATTGTATTATCTCTGTGCTTTCAAGCTGTGAGTGAGGCTGAAGGGATAAAATAATTAACCTCTGCTTCCTCTTATCATTATTTTTTTCCTTCTCTTTAAAGATATATGATGGTGATCTTGAGAGCGAATTTAACAATTTCGAAGACTGGGTGAAAACCTTTGAACTCCTCAGAGGCAAATCCACTGAGGATGAACATGGTCTGGATGGAGATCGGGTCATAGGAAAGTTCAAGGCAAGTCACGGGGGGGGGGGGGCCCTGCTTGATTTGTTCTGTCCATAAAAGTCAACCGTGACTCAGCCCTGGTGATGGCATTGTGGTACAGGACACGAGTACAGAGAAATCCTTAATCTTTTCTCAAACCCTCTCAAGGACCCCACAAGACCCAGCCTGACTTTATTTTGGGGTTACAGCCAATAAGTGGGAGCCCAGTCTGTAAAATAGAAGACAGATTCACTACTTACAAAGATCACTATTCTTTGATTTGAATTCCAACCCTAAAACATTAAATATGTGACTTTGTAACCTACCAGTTAGACAACTAAGCCAAATTAAGCAATACAAACCTTGTACTGACAGATCTATGGTGTAAATATCACAGAGCAGTGTATTGGCATTTACAGTTTGCCTACTGCATGCTGGGCCTTTAATACGTAGCAAGCACACTGTGATGGAAATAGTGTAAATGTTTCCATTTGCCGCTCTGGATTTAAATCCTAGTTCTAACCATAGGTTATAGAGCAAGGTACTTTATCTCCTGGAGCTGACATGCTGCATCTTGAAAGAAGAATACTGCATCTAGGACGAAACAAGATAACAGGAGAAGTCTGTACACAGCGCCCCAGATGTGAACAGTGCTCAGACCCCAGTTTTCATGTTCCTCATGTAATGGTCTTGTCAAGAATGCATCAGCATACTGACCCCCATCCACCAATGTATCATAGAAGTGCAATTGCAAGCAGCTTGCACAAGCCACCCAAGGACATGTCCTGCGCACACCTGGGCGGTGCTCTTCTTCCCAGAACTGGGCTGGTCACGTGGCAGTTTCGATGGGTTGTGTTTTGTGGTTTCAGGGCTCCTTCTGCATTTACAAAAGCCCAGAGGATTCTGTCTCAGAGGATAACAGGCAGCTGAGAATCCAGCAAGGAATTCCACCCAACCACCCCATCCAAGTGCTAATCAGGGTGTACGTTGTTGCGGTGAGTCATCCTCCTTTGCTCTGAACAGATGGATTAAGGTTGTTCAAGCTGATATAGAAAAAATAAAAAACAAAAAACACCGCAAAGTAAGATTTACAGAACAGTCGGGTCTTCCTCATAGTTCTGGGGGTTGGTCTCTGGTGGGCCTCTCTTGCTGGCTTGTAGATGACTGCCATCCCATAATGTCTTCTTATGGCCTTTCCTATCTGCAAATACATGTGCACATGGAGAAAGAAAAACTCCTGGAATCTCCAGCCCCACCTTTATGACATTATCTGACTTCCATCACAGCCCTATGCTCATCACAGTCACGTGGCAGTTGGGTAGACTTAAAGAGACATCCAGTTCTATCCATTACACATTGTGAGGTTTGTTCAGGATCATGCACATTTCCTGGCTTTTCACTCAGGGAAATTTTTTCCAGACATATATTCCAGACAAACTGGGTAGTTTCATTGGCCCTCTCTATTTACCTACCAGTAGGAAAGGAAATCAAAGATAGGAGTAGAAAGCTAATAGGAAAGACAGTAGAAGGAGAGCCAGGACAGAGATGAATTGTAAAATTCTTTCCAGTAGCTTTGCCTCTATGTTACTACAGTCAGAAGTGCCATTTTGAATATATTTTTAATTAAAAATGTTTGATGAGCTCTTGGGGTTCATAACTTGTTTTTTTGTATGCTGACCTTGGACTTGATTTTTCATGATTGAATTTGATTATAATAATATCCTTTAATATTAACTTTTCTTACATTGCTTATTTCCTTGGTAAGAGGCATAAATGAAGCGTCAAATAAAAACACATTGTGTTTCTTTTAAAGCTAGGCCAAAACTAAGTGTTCCATGTTCCATCATGCAATTCTCAAGCTTGTGGATCTCGTAGTAACATCCCCACAAACACACAGGCAGATGTTGTGAGGAAACAGCCATCTCTATCCTCAAGCAATGAATCCTGTTGGAAAGGATGAAAAAATGGAGAAAAAGTCAAAGATAACACATGGTCACCTATGTTAAAAACCTACCAGCAAGATGGTTTAGACGTGTTTTTTCAAAATTTGATTCAGAAAGTTATTTGTGCCTATGGAGATTTATATATATATATATATATATATATATATATATATATATATATATATATATATATATATATGGAAACAGATATTCATCTCTCATCTCTAGCTCCTGAAATTTACAAATCACATGTGCATGCTAAAGCTCTTAAGAAGTTCCCCAACCAAAGAAGTCTATCTAATTACTGATCGTTGATATCATTTTCTTAAACTTATTGCCCCTCACTTCTCACTCCCCAAAGAAAAGCCTACAGAACTTGAGCAGGAAGATTACTCAGTGCTTAAAGTGTTTCTCATGTAAGCAGATGGATCAGAGTTCAGGTTTCCAAATCCCACATAAAATGTCAGGTGGGTATGGAAGCCCACTTGTAATTCCAGCCCCAGGAGGTAGACTCTGGGAATCCCCATATCAAGCTGGTTAGCTAGACTAGCTCTATCGGTGAGCTCTGGGTTTAATAGAGACTCAACCTCAAAACAATAAAGCATAAGAATGATAGAGGATGGTGTTAACCTTGACCTCGGGCCTCCATATACACACACGCATTCATTCAACCACACATGCATATGCACTCACATACATGCAAAACACACATATATGCATATATGTACATACTTTAACACAAACACATGAAATGAAAAAAAGAAAAAAATTAACTTAATAAAATGCTATATAAGTGGAAAAACTGCTTAAGAAGTTGTATAATAAAAGAAATCAAGGTCCTTTCATTCCATTTTTTTCCCCTCTTTTTTAACAAAACATCTTGGACATCTTTCCAGATCAACCTATGATGTCATTCTTTTTAGTAGCTATAGGACATTCTCATGAATGGGTGTAATATTATTCACTCACACCACAAATACTAAGACAACTCTGTCTTCTGTCCTCAAAACAAAGTAAAAAAGAAGACAGCATTTCCACTCTCATGGAGATCAGATGTGAGGGCTGAGAAATATCAAAATAGACAAAGGAACAGACAAATAAACAAGATTAGCATCTAAGGTAACCATTGTAAAAGGAATTAAATATAAAAAGGAGGCAGGGCTGTTTTGGTTACATTTTGGCAAATGACTAATTTACAATTTTGGCAATTAAGCGATGCTCTAGCAAAAACACAGACACATGGATTCAGAAGCTACTACTTCAAAGAGAGATCTTCAGATACATGTCGTGATTTTATAAACAGATCCCTGAAGCAACATACCTTTCCCAAGATCACATAACCAGGCCTTGAGCTCGTGCCTCCTGCCTGTTGCTGCAGCATATTTCTCAATACTCTGTGCCAAGAGCTGATTCCCTCTGGGGGAAAGCTGAAAATGAACAACACTGATAATTGTTCTTTTGACAGCAAGATGGGCATGCTCACACAGTGCTTCTGGACTTGGGTTGCATGCTACAATCTAATGAGATTGTGAAAGTCCTGAAGCCCAGTACCTCAGAGTGTCCTGGAGATGGGATTCAGGGCATCTGTTCATGACCGCACCCAAGTGTCCAGGCACTGGATTAGAAGGCTTTCCTTCCTTCCTCCTCAGGCATTTAATCTCAGCCCAGCTGATCCAGATGGCAAATCAGATCCCTACATTGTGCTCAGGCTCGGCAAAACAGAAATCAAAGACCGGGACAAGTACATCCCCAAACAACTGAATCCAGTATTTGGAAGGTCAGTAGCTAATGTCCTTTCTGCATTTGCTGTTACTGGGTTTCTTGGTGCTTTGCTGGTGGTGGTGGGGAATCAGGGAAAAGTATATTAAAAGGTAAAAGAAGATTAAACTACTGACTTCTGCTCTTAATAACAGCCAACAAAATCTCTGTCTTTGGAGAAAAGTAGCAATTTTTCTCCATGGTTCCAGCAGGAATTTGGTAGAGTATGCTGACCATCATGCATGTAGTTTTTTTAAAAATAACATTTCCTACATCTTAAATTTAAAAAGCACCATAAAAGGGCACAGATACTGCCTCTTTGTTTATATAAAGAGATTTCTGCCTATAATCAAGATAGCTGAAGTCCAGAGAAGTTAAGAAATGTATTCAAGTTTGTACGACTCAGAACTGGAGAAGGGGCCAAATGCTTAGCCTCTGGCCTCCTACTAGACAGATTTTTTTTCTCCATCATATCATTTGCCATTTACTTAAGGGAACCCCTGAGATCTAGATGTTGAGTCAATTTTCTTTTCCTGAAATATACTTGTTAATGGTTACTCTTAACTATTGCTGTGAGAGAACACCCAAAGTCAAATAACTTAAGGATGAAAAGGAGATGTATTCACCTTAGGGTTCCAGGGGGAAGATAGAGTGTTTTGTGGCGAAGGCGGCATGGCTGGCTGGCTGAGCTGGCAGACTAAGTCACTCCCATCCATGTGGCTGAAGGCTGGATTATTCCTGAAGAATATTTTTTCTTCTTCTGTCTCCTGTTCTATGGTTCTTTTTATCTGGTCCACTACCAAGAGGTTCCAATGAGATCTAGGAAGGTTCCAATGGGATCTAGGGCTGGTCTTTGTATTGTAAATTTATTGATCCAGACAATCTCTTCAGGTGGTCTCAGCTGATTTTAGTTAATGCCAAGTATGTCAAGTTGACACCCAGGATTAACTTCAAAATGCTAAAGTCCATTGCATTTGAGCATGTATAAACAGACTAGACACCTAGGGACTCTGGTTCACGACAGCCCTATCGCCCTCATTGAGTTTCCAGCAGCGTGTCATTCATGTTTCCCACCGAGTCTGTGTGTCTGGCTGCCAGTGACTTTATAATCAAGGCAGCCTGGCTTTCCCTCTGCCATGTACAAGTTTTGTGACCTTTCACAGTTGACCTTGCTCGTTGATTTGATTTGAACTTTCCTCATCTAGAAAGCAAAAGTGATACATAACTCTCAGATTCCTTTGGAAGAACACATGAAGTACCTAACACACAACCATTACTCAGCACATCATTACGCAGAAACCTCCCTTCCTCTTTGGTTACTTTAGCAATAGATCCATCTTAAGTATATTTAATTTCTCTTTTTTTTTTCTTGAGGAACTGGGAGTATAGGATGAATTCTCCATCAGCCCCATTTAAATTCATTTGCACATTTGCAAGTACTTTGGATCCTATGGACAATTGATCAGCGCCAGCATCACCTTCTTAGATTTTATTGCTCCTGAGGAAATGAGGCAATAAATGATCTTGCCTGTCCAGGTTAATGGGGACGATTAAAATGATAGCACCTGAGAAACATGCCCTTGCTTCTCACATCCAGAGACGACCTTTACTGCTGTCTGCCATTTATGTAACTGCTCTTTCATTTTGCCAAGCGCTCAGCCATTATGTTCTCCCAGATGTGAACTGGACAGGTTTTATTAGCCTCGGGAGATGGTCCTGACATGCAGCAGCACAGCATGATGGACAGCTCCCTCCTGTGTTGTCTGCTCTACGGAGCATCTTCAAGATGCTCTTCTGGTGTGAATGGCCCGCTGCATGCGTCTTCAACAAAAGCTGTTGGTTCAATCCCATTATGCTTCAGCAGGGACAGCTCAGACTTGTGCCTGATCCCAGGTTCTGGGGAGTCCCCTTGGGAATCGCTGCTGTGGTGTCCATGTAAGGTTGTCACAGCCCCATTTCATGATGGCCTAGCTCCTTAGTCCACCTTACTTTTCTTTCTTTTTCTCTCTCTTTTTCTTTCTCTCTTTCTCCCTCTCTCTATCTCTTTCTCCTTCCTTCCTTCCTTCCTTCCTTCCTTCCTTTCTTTTTCTTTCTTTCTCACTTATGTGTATGAGAGAGAGAGAGAGAGAGACCATGTGTGCCTGTGCAGACCCAAGGTTAACATCAGGATTAGGAATTGTCCTGAATTGTTCTATCACTTTATTGCTTTGCTCTGGAGTTTCCCACCCTCCACCTTCCAAGGTGGGGATCTGAGATCTAAACTCAGGTCCTGTTTGAGAGGCAGAGACTTCAACTTCTGAGCCCTCTCTCTAGCCCCACCCTGCCTTACTTTATCCTTCCTAGCCTCGGACATAGATGTGAGTGTTCATGGGCCATCTCCTGCTCTCACTTAGAAGGGCAGCTTTGTCTGTGCGGGCATTGTGCGGTCAGCGTCACTTCCTTAGCACTGAGGACTCCGCTTGGCACTTAGCAAGTGTTCAATATATTTTAGAGTGAAGGACACAATGAATGAATGAATGTATTGCTCAGCACAGAGAATGAATGCATGAATGAATTGCTCAGTCACAGGGATCTCATGGGACCCCAGTGACTCTGCATTGTCTCAACATTCAGCATGACCATAGGCTTTGGTAGTTCCTCACAGAGCTCATAGTTTCCCAGAATCCTTTGCACTCTCTCCATTGCCTTGGAGCGAAGCACAGACTTGAACAATGAGATCCCAAGATGCTGACCTCGGGTAATTAGAAGAGTGTTCTGGCTGCAGTCTCTCTCTCTCTTTCTCTTCTCTGCCTTTGGTCCCTGCTGGTCCCTTCCCGTGCCATTCCCTCCCTTCCCTTGGCTGCCTGCTGCCTCACAGATGTTGAGAACCCACATTGTGTGGTGCACTCTGCCGCTCTGTGTTTGCCATGGCTCCTGTGGATACTGAGAGGAAATCACATAAGTAAGGGACTGTGACAGCGTAGCGAGTCAGGTTCAAGATCCATAAATGCAGAACATGCAGAACGATCTGCAGTCAAGCCCCAACTACCAAGCCCTTGTTTCTCCTTATATCTTTCCCATGACTCAGTCTAAGCTCTGTCATCTTCTTTAGCCATTTTCTTGTGTACCTTATTCACACAGAAATTATTCTACTCATCATAAAATCACTGGGACCTGACACGTAGTGAATCTGTGATAAATGTCAAATGAATAAGCCAAGGAATGAGTAAATGAGCAAAGGCACAAGCTTTGCTTTGAAGCTCAGGGGCTTTGTTTGCTATCTCAGTTTTATTTTCCCTTTCATGATTTGTTATCTTTTCTCGAGACATCATTTCATTTAATGATAGTGTCATTGACATACAAGTCAATGTACCCTCAATTTTATTGTAAGGAAGACAATCCCCCAAAACGCCAGGTTTCACTCAAAACTTAACTCTGATCTGTCTTGGTCTAACGCACAGACTCAGTGGCATGAAGCCCGCTGTCAGGGAAGGCACACAGCACCCCTGCTTCTTTCCATGTCTTGCCCTGGTGTGGCAGTCAGGATTTAGGAAGCTGGTATTCCACACCGAGCTGATTAATGATCCTGAGCAGGTCACTTACGTTCTCTGCATTTTACTTTCCTTATCTGTAAAATGGAGGTCTTGAATATGATGGCTTCTGACATATTTTATCATTCAAAGAAATATTCATTAAACATATATTCTCTGCAAGCCAATGCAGACTCCAGTAATGTAGAGGTCAAAAGAGCAACTCTCCATTCTCAAAGGGCTCCGTCTTGTACAGAGACAGCTTGTCAGGCCTGTGGTTCTTTGTTTTGAGGGGCTTTCCATCATCCATGGGCTCTTCCTTTTGAAAAGCAGCAGCTGGCCTTGCCTGATAAAGCAGTAATAGAAGGGAATGGCAGTGCTGTCGTCAGATGTGAGTTGAAAGCTTGGAAGTGAAATGTGTGTTTTATGTAAACAACCTTGCATGAAATCACTGTGCTGCAGTAGGAAAGAAGTCCTTTCTCTATCCCCATGTCCTCACGAGAAGGGTGAAAGACTAAATAATGTTCCCAATTCTGAGAGCCAGGAAGTTGCAGATTCACAAGTACATATTGAAAGCAAGACAAAGATCCCTAGTCAAAGGACTTTAAGACATAGCCTGTTGAAAGGAGAAGATTGTTTGTATTAGAAATTGAGGAAGGAATTGTTAAGTGAATACTGTTGTGATGACCCTTAAATTACACAGCTCTCTGAGCAGCCAGTAAGTTCTTATGAATGATAAGCTAGTTGACATGAAGCTGGGGAAAACTCCTTGTTGCCAAACACTGCTGACTCCCAATGCCTCTGCTTTGACTCAGGTCATTTGAGATCCAGGCCACCTTCCCGAAGGATTCCCTGCTCTCCGTCCTGATCTACGACCACGACATGATTGGGACAGATGACCTCATTGGCGAGACCAAGATTGACTTGGAGAACCGCTTCTACAGCAAACACCGAGCTATCTGTGGCCTGCAGAGCCAGTATGAAATGTAGGTTCTTCTGTTTTTGGAGACGCTGTGGTCGTCTCCAAGCCATGGCCTAACAGGGTTTTAGAGGCAGATTAGGCCCCATCTAATATTGCAAGTGGTTTCCATGTCAGCCGGCCTGGTTTGGGGAGGCAGTTGCATGCTCTCGGAGTTTATTGGAGCTGGAGAAGCAGCTCTGACCTAAAGCCCAGAGCAGCTTCTTCAAGAGCCAAGAACCAAATTATTATGTGCTTGTTTGATCGGCTGTGCATGGCTTAGGGTTTCCCAAGGGAAGAATATTGTTTGGTGAAGAATGATTGACAGGGTGCAAACATCAGTAGCTGAGTGTTCCGTAGCTAATACTCATATACACTTAGGATCTATCATCTGAAAAACCTTCCATGCACTGTCTCATTTAGTTCCTCCCCCCAGAAATAACTTGAGCATCCTCATTTTATTATTAATCCTCATTTTACCAGTGCAGGAGAAAAAAAGGCTCAATGTTTGCAAAGATTTGGAATTATACTTAATTTTAAAATGCAGACTATCGGCTTTACATTTTTAAAATATTTTTTAATTCATAAATTTCAATTAGGAAAATATAGATGCTTCAGTGTGCAATTTCAAAAATGTGTTCCTAATGCTTAAATTAGAAATAATTTACATGAAAGTGTATATTTCCTTGTAGGATTTCTCCCTGTACTGTTTTCTGGCAAAAAAAAAAGTTGGATTCATGCTATCTATGCAGTTTTGTAATCTGCTTGTTGCACTTGCTCTGTATCCTAAGGATTTTATAATTGTTACTTGATATTGACTATCGTCATTGTCCTACTCTACAGTATTCCATCATAGGAATGTGTTTTAAAGTGATAGCACCAACTTGCCTTCCAAAATTTCTAGGTCATTTTTATTTTCTTCTTTATTCTATTATAAACATTACTGCCATAAGCATTCTCCTATAAAAATCACCACACAACATTCTGATAACTCACTTGCTGTTTGTTTATTGATGTGAATTTTTTTATTAAAGCATAAATGCACATACATGCACAAGTACAAGCACACGTCTCTACATGGCCTTCAGAAGGGCATATATCCATTCTCACTGTCATGGACAGAACCTGGCACCCATTTTTCTTTCATGACATAGCTTCAGGCAGCCTCTCTTTCAAGTCTGCCCTTCCCTGACCCTAGCTGGTCAGTGTACTTTGGGAGCTCGGGTGAATCCATAGTGTGCTGGCGTAGACACATGACTCTCCAAATACCTGAAATGGTTCTGTTCAGAGTGATTGAACTGTCCTTGTTGGAGAGAGTGGTCAGCTGTGGTCAAGTGTAGCCTTCGACCAGAGAATTTCCTCATGGTTTGCTGTTCAGATATCAGTCAATTGAATTGGGGGCATATAACCTTCATTAGTTTAAAGGCAATGTCTCCACGTTTCTCACATTGCTGATGCAGTATGACAAATAGCTGTTGAGCTTTGCTTCATAAGTCATTTTCATTTTTATTTAAACACTGAAACAAGCTAAATTCTGATAAACTCTTTGTCCTGATGCACCAAAAATCCAAGCTCATCTTGGTGGCTCTTAAAGAAGTTTCTTTATTCCTTGGAGGCAAGGGAATGACAGCCACAGTAGTGTTCCTATGCTTAAGGGGAACACAGGAAAGGATTCAGGGGAATGCCACTGGGTCCTTGTACGTCATCGGAGAGGAGAGCCCAGAAGAGAGACTGGCATGAACATTAAAGGATTCTCCGGGGATGGGGGGGAGGCACTGGGGGATGGGGAGGGAGGGGTGAGGGGAGGGGGAGCAAAGGGTTTGGGGGGAGGAGGAGGGAGGGAGGGAACCAGTGTATCTACTAAGTTTGTATGAGCAGAAATAATAATAAAAATGTTTTTTTAAAAAAGAATTAACTTGTTAACATTAAAAAGAACTTTCTTTGTATGTTAATATTGTATATTAATAATTCTTAACTAATATCTGTTTATTGAGGAATAAAGGATTGAGAAGGCTCCAATATTCACCACCAAGAAAAGCACCGATTAGAGAAACTGTGTGCAAAAAACCCTCTGCCTAGGACCTGAGTCTACAACATAGTGTTTGTGGGAAAAGAGAAGGGAAGGAAGAAGCAGAGAAATCAAAAAGGCAGCTAAACCTACTTCTAAGTCACAGCCAAATGGCTATTCTGTTCAGATACAACCCAAACTAAACAACCACTACACTTGCCAGGGAACCCAGAATAACAGAAAGCAAAGTGGTGGTTGCCAAAGGCTTGAGGGAGAGGCAATGAGGAGTTACTGCATTTGGTATGGGGGCTTCTTTTAGTGTGATGAAGAGTTTTTTGTTTGTTTGTTTTGTGTATGTGTGTGCGTATGTGTCTGTGTGTGTATCAGAGGGTACTGTGCATGCCTGTGGATGCCTAAGGGTGACTTCAGGAATCATCCTGGATTGTTCCATCTTGTTTTTTGATTTGCTCTGGGATTTCCCCAGCTCCACCTTTCAGAGTTGGTAGTTTTACATGGGATTTGGAATCTGAACTTGGGTCCTTCTGCTTGTGTGGCAGACTCTAAACTCCTGAACCATCTCTCCAGCCCCACAAAAATGTTTTATAACTATGTAAAGGCCGTGGTTGTATAGGTATAAATGTCCACTGACTTGGTCAACTTGAAGCTGGCCAGTTTTGTTATGTAAATGCCATTTCATTTATTTTAATGAAAGAGAGGTATATGTTAGAAAAAAACTTTGGGTAAAAGACTTCTAATGTCAAGCTACTTACAAGCCTTGTTTTACATAGTAGCTGTAGATATACAAAGGTATTTGACCAGAAAGAAGAGAAAGCAAAATGAAGCAAAAACATGTGGATTCATGTACATAGAAGGACAAATGAGTCTGAAGGAAACTCCTCAAGTTACCCTTGAGCTGACTTGAGCTTTTACTGGGGATCTTCAAGGGTATCTCCCCAGAAGGCAGCCAGGACTTACTCCATGTGTTCTTCCACTTCTCAGAGAAGGATACAATGCCTGGAGGGACACGTCCAAGCCCACAGAAATCCTCACCAAACTCTGCAAGGACAACAAACTGGATGGACCATACTTTCGCCCTGGGAAAATCCAGATAGGAAGCAAAGTCTTTTCTGGAAAAACAGTCTTTACTGAAGAAGATACTGGTAATGCCCTGCAATGCATTCTGCTGACATTGCTCTTCCTTTGATAAACCTGATTCTGGTATTATTTATAGTTGGGGACAAATGTGTCATCTAATCACAAAAATGATGCGTGTTCACAGAAGAAAATATGGAAAATCAAGTATACTACTGAAAAGCACATACAGTTACAAAATTCAGATAGCCCAGCTGTGGCTGGTGCCTTTCCTTGCAATTATGTATGCATGCATGCATAATACATGTGTTTATATGTGTGTGTTTTAAAAAAATCTTTAGATTTTCTTTAGTTTTCTGTAGAAAACTTTCTTCTCTTTCAAATAGATTAGGAGTATTTGCCTTTACTTTTTTAAGTGATCACAGATATTCCCTTTTATAGCTATTCCATTTACTTGCATTCTGCTCAGTTTTTGTTTTGACAGTGCATGCTGCAATAAGCTTGCAATAATGGATATGCAGATGTCCATATTTAATATATACTTTATATTTCTATGGTACAGAGAATAGAAATAAAATTGTTTCAGAACTAAGGAATCATGTTAAATCAGTTATAATTGCACACATCTACTATCCTACATATGTACCAATAACTAGCCTATTTTAATGCCACAAGGTAGGTTTTCATATGAGTGTCCCAAAAAACCCTCTATACACTTAGGATGAAAAAAGAAATGCTTTTACTTAGATGATATAAACCTATTTCGGTGCCATTAGCATCTGAATAGTTGATGCTTTAAAATAAAGGCTCCACGCTTTTCATTTTTGAGACAGAGTCTCATGCAACCAGGGCTAACTTGAAACATGTTATAAAGTTGAGACTGACCTAAAATTCCGAACTCTCTCTCTTCCATCTCCCAAGTGCTGGGACTATAGGCATGTACCACTATGCTTGACTTGGTATTCACACTTTTCATGCAAAAAGCTCAAATAAGGGGGACTAAAGCGATAACTTAGTAGGTCAAGTTAAGATCTCAGTACCCTTGTAAAAATCTGGGTGTAGAGGATCTGTATGTAACCTCTTTGTTCGATGGTATAGATAGACAGAACTCTAGGGATCCGTGGCCAGTCTGTCTGACCAAAACAACGAGCTCCAAGACGCCATACACACCCACACAGATAAGCACTCCCACACCGCCCACACACATATGCACAACACATAGGATGGCATACCATCTGTGATCACTTCAAAAAAGAACGGAAAATACTCATAATCTATGGGAAGTAGGAAAAAAAGTGTTCTTTAGAACACACACACACACACGCACACACACACACACACACACACACACACACATGAGTCTGGTTAAGGACATGGCAGAGAATGTGTATACACTGTGTTGACTGATGCTTGATAGTGAGATTTTTTTTTTTAACCTTGCTATCTTATTTTGATGTCAAAAGTACATTTAACATTCTTGGAGAGTTACTAATACTTAGGTAGTATATTAGTGTCATACTAATAAATTTCTGCTTATGAAACTATTTTGTCACAATATGTAAACAAGTTAATTCTTTGGTCAATAGCCTACATTTGATGATTAAACAATTATTATTTTTCTTACCTACTGAAAATCTGAAATTATGTTCATGAGGTCAGTTCCAAATTGACTATGCTTTGTGACAAAGACTTCATTCATTCCTTGTTTATCAACTTGTAATTATCACCGCTAGGAGACTACTTTCATGGCTCCATATAAAGCCAAGTTTAACTTTCTGTATTAAACTTATAAACTTTACCACGTAGATATTTTCTATGATGAATCCCCTCCTTTGCCAGAATGAAAGAACTTTCCAATGGGCAGCTATTCGTAGTTGGGAAACTCAGGCACTGTGAAGATGGACATCCATAAACCTGTATCATGTCTGTATCACTCCCTTGTTTAGGGCTTCCCTGATTTTCTGGCCCTTCAACTCTGGTCAGCAACAGATAAATTTTATTTCCCTCCTTTGCTCCATCTTCTGATTCGTGGACTCTGCAGTAGTCCAATTCAGGGTATGAGTGAGTCCCCACTTCAGGCATGATTCTGAAGAGTGGATTCCCCTCTTTCAGGCTTCTTATCAGTCAGTCCATTCCATGTGCCTGTCTCTCTACATTCAGTGCTTCTCTGTCCCTACACAGCCCCACCAACTCTTTCTGTTTGCTTTTGTCCTGTTTCCTGATGTTTCCTAGTCTCTTTTCAATGGCCTTTAAGGGAAGTGCCTGAGAACACATCTTCAGCCCTTGCTACTCGCGCGGGAACACCTGTCTTTTACCTGCTCTTTCCTCACCTTTATTCCCTGCAGAGGAGACGGTGGAGTCTTACGAGCACTTGGCCCTCAAGGTTCTCCACTCCTGGGAGGACATCCCTGAGGTCGGGTGTCAGCTGGTTCCCGAGCACATAGAAACACGGCCGCTGTATCACAAGGATAAGCCGGGAATGGAACAGGTAGGTAGTGGGTAGACAGGTCTGGGCCCAAAGAGGAGTGTCTGTACTGGGACACGTAGCTTTATTTCTAAAAGGTAATCCTCTGTGTCTTTCTACTGGGGACATTAGCAATGCCTGGACACATGCTTGGTTGTTGGAAGTAGGCAGGGGCACAGGCATAAAGTGGGCAGATGCTGCTAAACGAAGCATCCTGTAACACACAGAATGGTCCCCGCTCAGACCACGAGGTGCCCAGCTCACATGTCAGTAATTCCCAGGGTGCGACACTCTGTTCTGGAGTCAGCAATGAACTTCGTACTTTTAATAATCTAGATGATCAAATTCATTTGGAAGAACTCCGATGTTTGAGAAACTTCAAAATCTGATTTATACAAGAATCCACGGACAATGTATGGCAGGTACATGCACTGTACCTACTACATAGCAAGGTGCTCATAAAGGCTTACTTGGCCTTCTCTGGTTCTTAATTTATGTATCAACTAATCCTAATAAACGTGTAAGTTCCTCCAGGCGTTGTGGTACACAACTGTAACCCCAGCACTTGGGAGTAGAGGCGAGCGGGAGTTGGAGGTCAGCCTTGGTTACATATTGAATTCAGTGCCAGCCTAGGCTCCATAAGATCCTGTCTCTAGAAAGAAAAACAAAAAATCTGCCTTATTTAAAAACAAATACACTGCCATGTATCTAAAGGCTCTCGGTTTCATATGGATTTCTAGTAATGGGACCTTCTAAAATGATGAATGTCGATTTTCCATGTCCCCACCCTTTCCTCAAGCTGAAAGAGGCCTTCTTTTCTCAACAGGGCCGCCTGCAGATGTGGGTGGACATGTTTCCCAAAGATATGCCTCAGCCTGGGCCTCCTGTTGACATTTCACCTCGGAAACCCAAAGGGTAAGTCTCATCCCAGAGGGAAAGAACTTGAGGGACAGAGGCCTATCGGAGCAGCAGACTAGGATGGCATGATTTGGGTGGATCTGATTGGCTAGGTGACAACCCTGTCTCTCTTTCTGCCTAGCTGGTGCCAGCAGTGGATAGATGGTGGAGAAGGTGGCTGTCGCTTTGGTGGTGGTGATGGTGGAGGTGATGGTGGAGGTGGCAGCAGTGGTGGCTTATAAGTTTCAAGTTCTTCTTTTGAAAAGTGCAGGTCAATGAACCTCGAGCCTGGGTGAGTCTACGATTCCCATGTGGACCGTTTGATTCTGGCAGAATGAAGGACTTGAGTTGGGATGTTTGCAGTTGATAGATGTGAGAAGGCTTAGGCACTCGGAGCAGTGCATTTGATTCCATGTTCCAGGTCGCCTGCTTAGTGCTGTCTTTCCTTCACCCCAGATATGAGCTGAGGGTGACCATCTGGAACACCGAAGATGTCATCTTAGAGGATGAGAATATCTTCACAGGCCAAAAGTCAAGTGATATTTATGTCAAAGGGTAAGGCCACCCACGAGTTCCATCCTTTGTTCTCTTCCCTGCCTCCCTTTTTTAATCTTTAACCAATCTGTACCTCATGGAAGCCGCTACTTACTCTCCATGGGAGGGACCCATCTTGCTCTGTGCCTTACGGCCACTTTTCTGCTGGGAAAATGACTCAGGGGTTAAAGCTTTTGCCTCACAAGCAAAAGGACCTGAATTTGGATCCCAGATCCCATACAAAAATGCCAAGTGGAAATGGTGGTGGTCTGAAAGGCAGACCTGGGAAACCCCAGAACAAAGCAATAAGGAGGCAGAGAGATCCAGGATGATTCCCAGTGTCACCCTTAGGCCTCCCCAGGAATACACACTCAAATGCCCTCTTCTATGTATACACACATGCACACACATACACACAAAAATATTTGTCTTATTTGTCTATCTTGCTAAGATTATTTTATGGAAATATCTATGGTAAGTAATTCTTACGTAAACATCTTGCCATCTAATGTTGGATATAACTTTTAAAAGCCATTCCAGATATACGTACCTTGGTAAGAAAAGTAGAGCATGATTAGCACCATTGGAAATATTAATCTGCTTAGCTGACTACAAAGCAGCTTCAAAGACTAGAATGCAGGTCATCCCATCTGCTAGTGCTATTGATAAAAAGAAATGCCAACCCAGAACCCAGGGCACCAAGCATTTGACATCCTTCTCTTACATCTTGGTCCTGCTTTTTTAGGGACTGGAGAAATAAATAATCCGAAGGAAACTTTAAACCTATTCCCTGGCACAAAATCATCCCAGAAGTCATACACTCACCACGGCCTCATATGAACATTCTTTGCCTTTCCCAAGCAAGAAGCATCCTGAGGCCTGAATGCATGCTAGAGACACACTTGGCAGTCAAAGCATGTGCAGTGGTTGAAAATTCTCATTATATCTCCAGCATGAAAACATATAAATGAGTTGTGGTAAAGAAGGAGCAAGAGAAGTTGTGAAATAGTGTTTTGGGAACACAATTAAGATCCTCTGACATTCCTTTCTGATCACCAGTTCGGAAAAAGATGAATGTGTCCTATGAAAGGGTCTTTGATCATGGCTCACAATATGGAAGGCTTCTGGAAAAGTTTAGGCTGAAGCATCCAGAGCCCTGGCCATCCAGCTGCATTAGAGAGAGATGTTTATATCCCCCCTCTCCATTCCCTGCCCTCTGACTTGCTTCTCAAGACTCAGCCTGACCCCTCCCCAGGGCTGCTCTAAGGCAGGTCTCACTGCGGTGAGATGCTCTCCCTATTTCTAATTCTAGTGTCCTGTTTGAGTTTGTTCTTTATATTAGTCTTTCTCTCATCGCCCTCTAAGGACCACCTGATGCAGCTCTCCTGTCCCTACAGCTGTCTTCCTTAACCTCTGAAACACTCTTTCAGTTTCCTCCCACCCTGCTGCCCCCTTCACAGTGATGTGGAAGTTCACATCCCTCTCATTTCCACCCATCAGTTAAATTATCCTAGGCCTTTTTTCATATCACTGTTCTATTTGCCATGTCCATGTTTCTTTAGTTGAATGGCTGAGTCCATACTTCAGTGTGGTACCAGTCCTCTGTGAAAACAATGGTCTTCACTCCCCCCTTGGATACTGACTTTCAGAAAACAAGTGGTTTGAATATCAGTGAGTTTGCATACCAAGTACTTATGTTCTGAATTAAGTAACTTACCATGAATAAAGTACTAGGGAAGCAACTATTAATGGTGGCTTGCAATATTCTGGGTGTGGAGGAGAAGGAATAGAATAGAGGTCATGTGAAGTACCCAAGTGTTTAATGATGTATCAGACAATTCCTCAGAACAGCCCCATGAATCAGGAACTATCACAGCACAATGTTACTGATGAATGGAAGACGCAGAGAGGTTAGTTAACCAGCCCGTAACTGCACCATGAGTAGGTAGTGGTGGAACCCAAGTGGCTAAGCGCAGCCTAGCTACCTTCTCCCCATGCCACAGTAATCCAGGCCTGCTGGGCCACTAGGGCCCAGAGTCAGAGTGGCAAGGACTAGTTTCAGAGCTGGTGCACAGATACGCAGACCTGACAGCAAGACTGTCCAGTCTGTCTTAAAGGCTTCAGTGTAATCTCGTTCTAACAGTGGCGGTGGAGACACCTGGCCCGACGGGCCTTCTGATGACACATTCACCTTCTGTCTCCTGATGTTTCCATCCTACTTGCCCAGGGCTCTAGCTCTATGTGAATGATTGAGGACACTTAATACCACCTGCCTCAGGGTGGGGATTTGTGAAGGTGGTGGTCATTGTTCAGATCTTGGATCCAAATTTTCGTCTTTCAATTTAAAATGGAAACTTGCGGCTGAATCCAACTGTCTAAGAATGTAAAGCTCTGAGCCAGACCCATGAAGGTAGCAAGTCACTGTTGATCACACGCCTTTGGGCTCGGTACTGTACTCCTTGGGCTTCAGTTTCCTTTGTCTCTGTCCAGGTGGATCAAGGGTTTGGAAGATGACAAGCAGGAGACCGACGTCCATTACAACTCTTTGACTGGAGAAGGGAACTTCAATTGGCGCTTCCTGTTTCCCTTCCAGTATCTGCCTGCTGAGAAGCAAATGGTCATCACCAAGAGGGAAAACATCTTTTCCTTAGAGAAAATGGAGTGTAAGACCCCAGCCGTGCTGGTGCTGCAGGTGTGGGATTTGAAAGGCTGTCCTCCGATGACTTTCTGGGTAAGCCAGTGGTTTCCTCACATGCCTATCGAGGTCCAGGACGCCATCCTAGCCTTCGGAGAGCTGAGCATGATTCGTTATAAAGGATCATAATTTCAGCACTGTTTAGGATCAGGGAAGCATTGGAACAATCCACACTGTCATTGCTAGGGGATTGTCTGAATAGATTGCAATGTGTCCACAGGATGGGCCTGTGTGCACGCCCACAGATAAGTTTAGTCTTTGTTCTGTGCTATCATTAAGAAGTGGTGAAACTTGGAGCTTATTACTGGTTCATTGTGGCAATAAAATTGAGGGAACAACCATAGCTCCTCTCACATTGTAAGCACTCAATAAACGATCACCCAGCAATCATGAAAATATTGGAACATATGATGGACTGGAAAGCTGAACATGATGCATTAAGTAAAAAGTAGTGCGGAAACAAATCCCACGTCTTTAAAGTAAATGCTTGTATGTATAAGACAGAGAGAAAGAGAGAGAGAGAGAGAGAATATATGATAGGGCTAGGTACCAATATATACAGCTATGACCAATTTTGAGAGGAAATTGAATTATCAAAAATTTAATTTTTGCTGATGCACATGCTCTAAAATTTCCACATTTAGCAGATGTGAGTTTCTAGTAGGAAAACCTTATTAAAGTAAGAATTGGAGCACTGCTGATGGCAGCATCTTACTGTGCAGGATCATTGCAGAAACTGAAGAAGGTCTGTGCTCTGTCCTAGAGATTAGATGCAAAGGCCAAACGGCCTGGTCTCTGACCTGGAAGAGTTTGGTGACTCCCAGAGGGAGGTGGTGTGTGTGTGTGTGTGTGTGTGTGTGTGTATGTGACATGTATGTGTGTGGTATGTGCATGGTATATATGTGCATGGCATATATGTATGGTGTATGTGTGTGATATGTGTGGTGTAGTGTGTGCATGTGTAGTGTGATGTATGTATATGCATGGTATATGTGCATGATGTGTGTGTGTATGTGCATGATGTGTGGCGCGATATATATGTGAGTGTGTGTGCATGTGTGTGGTGTATGTGGTGTATGTGTATGCATGGCATATGTGCCATTCATATGGCACATACGTATGTGTATGGTGTGTGTGTGTATGTGTGTATGTGTGTGTGTGGTATGTGTGGTGCGGTGTTGTGTGTATAGTGCGTGTGTGTATGTGTGTGTGGTATATGTGGTGTGATGTGTGTGTGTATGGTGTGTGTGTATGCGTGTGTGTGGTATGTGTGGTGTGGTGTGGTGTGTGTGTGTGCACGGTGTGTATGTATGGTGTGTGTGGTATGTGTGGTATGGTGTGTGTGTGTGTGTGTGGTATGTGTGGTGTTTTGTGTGTGTATGGTATGTGTGTGCGTGTGTGTGTGTGTGTGTGCGTGTATGTGGTGGGTTCTCATCCACTGAGGGATCTACACGTGGAGCAGAACAGGTGTCCAGCAGTGACAACACTCAAAACCAAGGCTAGAAACTTCTCATAGCTCCTCTGTCCCATCTTTTCCCTGCTGCTATATTATTAATTCTTTGATGGCACCACATGTCCTGGTCCTATTTGTACCTATGTATGCACCTACCACATCTTATGTGCATCATAATACTGGCTGAGCCAATAACAGTCGAGTAGTTGTTGCAGTTACTTCTCTTTTATTGCTGTGGACAATCTTCAAATACAACTTAAAAGGGAGAAGGAAGATTTTTTTTTGGCTCATAGTTGCAGAGGTGGATAGACCATTATGGTGGGAATTGCATAGCAAAATCCTGGCTGAAGGCAGAAGCAAGAGGAGACAGAGAACAAGTGCAAGCTGAGAGGGGCCTGGCAATCTACCAATCCTTGAGGCCCAGCCCCTGTGACCTGCTTTCTCCCAAAGGTGCCACAACCTTCCCAAACACTGACATCAGCTGAGGATTCCAACACATGAGCCTGTGGGGGGCATTGATACCGTGGTGGTAGTGGTTGAAAAGCCCGTGTTACTGAAATGGCCTTTCTCCCTCTCTCTTCCCCTCTCCCCCGCTTTCCTTTCCCCTTCCTCTCTTTCCCCCTCTCTCCCCAGGCTCCCTGGAAATGAACCTCAACAGTTTCCCTCGAGCAGCCAAATCGGCCAAAGCCTGTGATCTGGCCAAGTTTGAAAATGCCAGCGAGGAGAACAAGATCTCTATATTCCAGCAAAAGCGTGTGCGTGGCTGGTGGCCTTTTGCTAAAAGCAAGGAACTCACGGTAAGTGATGGCCGTAGAAGGTGCAGATAGGGGAGCAGTTGGGGACACTGTGGTCTTTCAATGAATCATTCTGAGGCTTCAAGCCAAGTGCTTCGAAGTGATATCAAGCCCTGAAGCCGAGGTCTGCCAATCAGCAAGTCTTTTTTTTGAGAGAGAGAAAGAAAGAGAGAGAAAATGTGTGTGTGTGTGTGTGTGTGTGTGTGTGTGTGTGTTATGTTTTTACAAGAGGGTATTTGAGTGTATGTACTTGTGAAAGCCCAAGTGTGACTTCAAAAATCATCCTGGATTGCGCTACCTCCTTATTGCTCTGCTCTGGGGTTCCCCAGGCTCTGCCTTCTGGGACCAGAAGTGCAGGCCGCCGCCATTATCTCCTGGGGAGATCCCATTATGTGGGATCTGGGATCTGAACTCCGTCCTTCTGCTTGTGAGGCAAAGGTTCACCCTCTGAGCTATCTCTCCAGCCCAACAAGAGTGTTCAAAGCTTCCTACATGCATTAGTAAGCCTTCCATAATTCAGTCTACCTGAGCAGCTATCTGTGGTAGGCTGGTTTTCTATCACTTAGGATCCGAGCACATGCCCCTGCCATGGATTTTGTTTTTAACATTTGAACTTGTGCATAAATCCCTGTCTAATGTGAAATTTCAATGTAACTCCTGTATCCCTTTCTCTTCAAACCTGAGGTTCAGTTTAAAAATGAATCTTTCCTTTGAGAACTTTTTCAAGAGGGTGATGGCAGGAAGAGTTGCATATCTTTGTCTCGGGCATTGCTCGCTTGATCCATGTTGGTGGTGTGCATTGTCATAGTCTCTCTTTTCCATATTCTTCCAGCCCCTCATTGCTCCTCCATAGGACATAAGTGCTCAGGGCATTTGTGCAAAGGCACTGAGGTTGGTAGGTGGGCTTTCTGCTGCCTGGATGCTGCAGTGCTCTGCTGCAGTGGTCCAGTGAGTGCGAAGCAGGCAGAGTTTCCCTGGTACCTCACTGGGTTCAGAGTAGCTGCTCTTCTGACCCCCATGTGTCTAGTTCGATTGTGTTCTGGGAGTTCTCTCTTATCTTCCCAGTACCGACCTTTGATTGGTGAGGTTGGTGGGGAAGTCGAGGTTCTGGTCAAACTTAATCTTCCAAGTCTCTTATGGGCTTAGTGTAAATTCACTGTACTGCCTCTGTGTTGGCTCTGGGCTTGGGGCTTAGAACTTAATAGATGTTCAGCTGATAATTTGCAGGTGAATAAAGGCATTTAGAATCTATCATTCACAGACTCTGCCCTCACGAGAGGCACAGATGTGTTAACAAGGCAGTCACACATGAAATGGACCAAGTCCAAATCATTTGGGAAGAACAGGGACGAGAGCAGGGTCTAATTCCCTCTGAGGGATATAGGGCTCATGGGAAGCACAGAAGGATGTTTACCAAGACAAAGGGCTATGGTAAGATATTTTGTAGTTGAAAATGACAATACAATACATGGGGCAACCATGAAGAGTGACAAGTGATGTAGTGATCAGAGAGGCCACCTACCTGCCAGCATGTCTAACAGGGCTGGGAAGCAGAAATTGCCAAACCCAGAAATCCAAGCCCCACCCCCTTGATATACATGTGGTCTCTGTCAAGTTGGCAAACAGTTATTGTATAGTAATGCTTATATGGCCACAGCTATCTATTAGAGTTCCAAGCTTCTTTGGAGTTTGCCAAATGTGTACAGTCCTCTTCCATCATTTTATCTGATTCTGGCTGGCTTTCTGCTTTTCTATGACATGGATTTATTTCCTTGAATCCAATTTTAAAAGGGGGGGGGGTTATTTCATGGTAAGCCCAAGAATAAAATACAATAGCAAAGACAAGGTATCCACTATTATGAACCTTTGAGTTCAAAGTCAGCAACTTGCAGAATTGCCCAGAACTAGTGAAAAACACTGGGTAGAAGACACAGCGCTGAGCTAAGGCACATCACCACAGAGAGCTCTACACAGCACAGCGCTAGGGAAGGCCTTTCTATGGCTGTGCACCTAAGTAGAGATCCGAAGCAGGAGAAGCTTAGAGGATTGAAACACACGAGGGACAGCGTCGACCACCCAGCGAAGGCTCAGAGGTGAGAACATGTTTGATGCTTTGGGAAAACAAGACAAAGGAACAGAACTACTGCAAGGCAGTGGCTTGAGATGGTTGCGCAGGGAATGAGCCTGGAGTCAGTCCTGCAACATTGAGGTTCCCATTCTGTTCTCAGAGGGGAGCCGCTGAGCTATTTTCATCAAGGATATGAGGGGATTGAGACACAGGGGATATCCACTGCTCTGTGGACCATGGTTAGAGAGAGGGACAGAGAAAGGCTAAATAGAGAAGGGACAGAGAAGGACGAGGCAAAGATGAATAATGAGGAAAAGGGGCTGAAACAGAAACCCAGAGAGGAAATTCTTTGAGAAGGGCAGCTCGGATGATTCTGTAGAAACTGACTAGCTAGACTTACTAGAATTGGTGAGCTCCTGGTTCAGCGGGAGGTCTTGCCTCAAGAAATAAAGCGGAGAGTAATCAAAGAAGATACCTGATATCAACTTCGGTCTCCACAAATCCCCATATACGCATGTGCACTTAAACACGCTTACACATATTCACACTTACATATGGAAAAAAATCCACCTGGAAGCTGTTAAACTGAAGAATCTGGTTCAGTAGTCCACGAATGCCCAACATCCTGTATTTCTAACATCAAGATTCCAAGTGTTAGATACCACGTGGGTCATTCCTGCATCTTCCTGGCAGCTCAGAGCCACAAAAAATAATGACAAAGCCTCATATCTGGAGTGTTCATGTGGTCTCAAATCAAGATGTGTTCCCTGGATTCAGCAGTAACTTTGGAAAAAATAGTATTTTAAAGTTCATGGCAGCATCTGTCATACTAGCCCAGAAAGTGGAGATGTCTTCAAATCCATCAGGTGATGTGTGGATAAGTAGTGTACATATACAGCAGAAAATTATACAGCCATGCAAAGTGGAGCCCTGACACCTGCTGCATGGATGAACCTTGAAAATATGCCAAAGGAAAAAGCGGGGCATGAAAGATAACATGAGTCTGATTCAATTACAGAAATGTCCACAGTAGACAAACCACAGGAAATGCACTGGTGGTTATAGGAGATGGGAAGTCACTGCTAATTGGCTCTGCCTTTTGGGGGTTGCGCTAAAATAGTGGATCCTAGGCCAATGTAAGTGCAGAGTCTGGCTCTAATATTCACTACCTGTGTGAGCTCCGGCACCTTCATCTCCTGCAAAGGCAGAAAAAAAAAGAACACAAACACCTCGTGCTGCTCTGACCCTTGTCACGACACTGACAAGGGTCAGAGTCTGTGTCAGCAACTTCTAGGTATCGCAGTTACTTTTTCTTCTGCTGTTGGAGATAATACTCACGTACAATCAACTTTAGGGAGATTTATTTGGCTTACCGTTACAGAGGGGAACTATAGTTCATTACAGTGGAAAAGGCATGGTGGGCAGCAGAAGCTGGAAGTGGCTCAGGTCACAGTGGTCTTCCAGAGAGACCAGGCAGCACATTGCAAGAACAGGCTGCTGGAGGAAGCAGGGCAGGGCTACCTTACTCAACCACAAGCCCCACCCCTGTGACATGCCTTCCTCCAATAAAACTCTGCCTCTTAAGGCTGCCAAGATCTTTCCAAATATCAACACCAGCTAAGGATTTAAACACTTGAGCCTGTAAGAGACAACTCAGCTTGGAGTCAGTGTGCCAGTGCCTGGCAACAGGCCTTTCCTCCAGCCCCCTGCTGAAGCCCCCAAAGGAGGAAATGCCTCAAACCCCAAAGAGTTCAGACACAACATCTGGGTCTAATGGGTTAGGAAAAGGGACGTGGAAAACAAAGCCTCTTACATCATGTTTTAAAGCACTTTATAAAGGATCTGTCTAATGAATTCATGATAATAGTCTTTGGCAATCCATTACCGAGACTTTTTTTGTTAAGCTTAGAGACTATGAATTAAATGTTCTTTATTTCTGTTCGGGTAAGCTTCCCTCTTCTGAGTACAGTTATTATGTCATCTGATCTGCTACTCATTTTTATAGCAGTTGCAGGGCACATCCCCTGGGCAGGGCCCCGGTATAGAGTTGAATGGGTACAGTCTCTGCTGGCAAGCTCCAGCAGGCAGAGTGGGGCTCTGACTACACCAGGCTGAAGTGTCACTAATGTCAACCAACCTCTGGGCCAGACGGTTAAAGAACCAAAATGGTCAGGTCGCATGTGACGGTGGGAGTCTAACCCCCGAAGCCACAGTCTCTGCAGAGATCAGACTCAAAGGTCCAGGATTGGTCAAAGGCACTGACTCCCCCAGTGTAGTGAACAGTAGGCCTGCAACCCCTTTCCCCAAGCCAGCACCCTTCAGTTGCTGTACCCTAAGCTTCCCTCATTCCCTTCACTGCTTGTCTTTGCGGGTCTGTCAAACATGAGTCATGAGTCGTGACTCCCTAAGCCCAGAAAGTTCTGAATAGTCTTCATATGCTCTCACTTCTGTGGGCTTTGCTGCTTCCCACAGTCTAAATATTGAGTTGATTATTAACTTATGGATCTGTTAAAACTCCATGAGATATATATGTATAATATAAATCTCTTTGTCTTTCATGTATATGTATATGAGGGGGTGCATTGGGCATGTGTGGATGTGGGTGTGTGGGCATATATGATTGGGTGTGCTTACGTGAGCATCCTTGAGGGCATGTGCCTGTGGAGGCCTGAGGGTGATATCGGAATCATCTTTGAGGACTCTTCCACCTTCCTGTTGTGATCCAAAGTCTCTACTTAGACCCAGAGCAGGCCATTAGAGCTAGACTGGCCAGCCAGCTTGCTCTGAGGATTCTCAGGCCCTACCTTTCAGGGATAGATTTACAGGCAGGCTGCCACATCTGTCTAGGATTTTTTTTATTATTATTTATTTGCACGTGTATGTGTGTGTGTGCGTGTATGCATATATGTGTGTGTAGAACCACGGACAAATTCGGGAACCACCATGGACACCTCCACCTCCTCCTTGTTTACTCTGCCCCGGGATTCACAGGCTCTGCCCTACCAGGACTG